>BSBK01006967.1:852500-892500 GCA_027943335.1 Chamaecyparis obtusa
CTGCTAAGTCCACTAGAAGTCTCCAAAATTAGAGAGTGGGCAATCAATCTACCAAATTCCTCTCCATCCCACTAAAAGAAAAACCCTACCTAACATCCTACCTAACCTCAAAGGTGATTGGACACACTATCCAAGGGTTCTCTCTCCAACAAGAGGGAAATTCAAATTTGAAAGAGAGGAAGACATGGCACACTTCTCAATTTCATCACATTCTAAAAAGTCATTTTTAAAAGAGACAAAAACATCCTATTGGTCATAATTTGACCCCCAACCCAAAGTGAACCTATGGGGTTATCTGATTTTAACCCTAACTAACCCCTAGGGCCACGTTTAACCTCTCAAAATTCCACTAAGATTTGACCCACAAAAATTTGAAATAAGATTCCCTCCCAAGGCTCAACAACCAAGATACCTAACCTTGGAAAACTACAAGGTAAGTTAAAGGTGGAAGACAAGCAATAAACAATTTACTTGGCCCTGCCAACTCACATACACATGTGTCAATTGACACCACATAAAGTCACAACACTTCACTACACACATGGCATGCCAAGTAGACATAAATATAAAATAAAATAAACACAATTTTAATAATACATTCAAACATTACTTTATAGCATTAACACATAACAATGAGGTTATTTCTCCCTTTGGAGTTAACCTTGGCTTAACAATATTTTCACATGCATCCATATTTAATTTCACCTCATTTAATTCTATGGTCAATTTCTTGCACAATAGATGGAAATATCAGTAGCTCGTGAAAGATTGATGACATATACAAAAATTACATCATAAATAATCACATAAAAATACATTATATAATCTAACTACATCTACTCAACATCACATGAAATTCATTTAATCTCAAGAATGCATTTCTAAAATTCTAAGAAGTTATTTCAAGGACACATACATATATCAAATAACCTAATTCATTAACCATGTTCATGTCACATAAACATTTCTTGCATCAACATGAAACTAAAGCATAATATTCTAAATTAAATAATTCATCAAATACCATAACATCAAGACTTGAAGATCAAAGCATGGAAATATGTCCTAAATCATCATCCACATAATCATAGGTCATCATATAGTATCAAAAAATATAAAATCCCTGTCCAAATAATCCAACATAACAAAATAATGTATCATCGTGATAATCATAAGATGGATAAAGTCTACTATAAAATGATGGTACGAGGTGAGGCCTCACATCCTCCACCCTTAGGCATGAACTTCCTCTTGGATTTCATCAAAAATATGTGAATATTTTGCTCTCATATGTGCTATGTCCTCCCATGATGCTATAACCTCATCATAGCAATCCCACTAGACCCTAACCTAGTTCAACTCTCAACCTTGAAGAGCTAGCGTCCTTCGAGCCAAAATATGAATGGGCTCCATTGCTAGATTCTTTTCTGACTCCACCTGTAAAGAATTCCAATCATTAATATGAGACTCATCATAAATATATTTCCTCAATATAGAAACATGAACACATCATAGATGTGTGATAGGCTAGGTGGCAGAGCTAGACGATATGCAACTTAGCCTATCCTCTCTAAGATCTCAAAAGTTCCAACAAAATGACATACGAGCATAGAACCCTTTCCAAAATGGATTGGGTTCTTACATGGTCACACTCTTAAGAAGACTTTGTCGCCAACCATGTAGACACAATCAGTCCTCTTTGTATTTGCATACTTCTTTTGGCTATCATGAGCCTCTCTAAGACATTATTTGATAAGGTCTACCTATTGATCCATCTCTCTAACTAGCTACAGCCCAAAAACTACTCTATACTCAATCCTATCCCAACTTAAAGGTGTCCTTCAAGGTCTACCATACAAGGCCTAATAAGGTGGCATACCCAAAGATGAATGATGCCCATTATTATAGGCAAACTCCACCAAATGCAAGTACTCCTCCCACCTGGCTTGATGATCCATCACATACATGTGAAGCATGTCCTCTAACACCTGGTTGACTCTCTCAGTCTGACCATTTGTCTCAGGATGATAAGCTATAGTGAAATTGAGCTTGGTGCCCAAAACTATCAACAACTCTCTCCAAAAGGAAGAAGTAAAGAGAGAATCTCTATCATATATAATCTTACGAGGAATTCTATGGAGTCTGAAAATATCTCACAAGAATACTTGTGCCACTATAGGTTCTTTGAAAGTAGTACAAATAGGTGAAAAGTGGGCCACCTTGATCAACCTATCCACCGTCACCATAATAGCATTGTGGCGACGAGATGACATAGGAAGAACAACAATAAAGTCCATGGATATAATGTCCCACTTCCACTCAAGTACCTCATGTGGCTAACAAAGCCCACTTGGATGGTGGTGCTCTACCTTAACTCTCTAAAACTCCAAGCATCTAACCACAATCTCAGTGACATGCATCCTCATACCCAACCAATGGAAAAGCTACCTCAAATTTGCATGTAACTTCTTAACTCTGGGGTGCATTACACAGGGTGCTCTATGAACCTCAAGATTAATGAAATCATGAAACCCACTAGAAGAAGGTACATAAATGTGTCCCCTATGATGAAGAAGGCCATTAGACTCAAGGGTATAATCTAAGAACTTCCCCTCAAGGAGTCTCTAAGCCTAGACCATTTGAAAAACCTCTGAATAAAATCCATCCAGAGGTAAGTGCTGCAATATGTGCCCTCTCAAATCTGTGCTAGAAGTCATAGATGAAAGCTTGTGATGTCTCCTGCTCAAGGCATATGCAAGCATGTTATCCTTACCCTTGATGTAATGGACATAAAATTCATGCTCGCAAAGGAACTCCATCCACACCCTCTACCAAGAATTAAGATCTAGCTAAGTAAATATGTACTACAAACTCTAATGGTCTAAATGAAGCTTGAATCGACATCCCAAAATATAATGTCACCACCTCACCAAAGCATGCACCACTTATGCAAGTCAAGCTTGAGGTTATGTGTAGGGTAGTTAAGCTCGTGAGTCTTTATTTTCCTAAACTCACAAGCAATAGCTCGGCCACCCTGCATAAGGACTGCTCCAATCCCATCTAAAGATGTATCTATGCAAACCACAAATTCTATTGAAGGATCTAACACTACAAGGATAGGTGCACTGGTGAGTTCTCTCTTAAGCTCCCGAAAATATCTCTCTCACCTCTATGTCCAATCAAACTTATTCCCCTTTCTCTGAAGGGATGTGATAGGATGTTCCACTCTAGAAAAACCCTCAACAAACCATCTATAATAGCCTATAACACCCATTAATCTCCTGACCTCGGTCACAGTGGTAGGTGTTGGCCAATCCATGATAGCTCTAATCTTTGATGGGTCAACTATGATCCCATCTCCTGATATCACATGACTGAGATAGTGAACCTCTGACCTAAAGAAAGCACACTTCGACAAGCTTCCAAACAACTAATTATCCCTTAAGCACTGCAAAACCTCTCTTAGGTGCTCCTCATGCTCCTACTCATCTCGAGAGTATATCAAAATATCATCTAGGAACACCACCACAAATCTATCTAAGAATGAGTGGAATAATCCATTCATGAGACTCATGAATATAGCTAGAGAATTCATGAGTCCAAAAGGAACCATGGTAAACTCATAGTGGCCATAACATGTACGGAATACAATCTTGTAGATATCACTCTCCATAATACTCAATTGATGGTACCTTGACTTCAAATCAATCTTAATACATAGGCACCCTAACTGATCAAACAAATCATAAATCCTAAGAAGTGGATACCAATTCTTAATGGTCACTTTATTCAACTATCGGTAATCCATGCACAACCTAAGAGTTATGTCCTTCTTCTTAACAAAGATGAGAGGTGCACCCCATGGTGACACAGTAGGATGAATATGCCCTTTCTCCAAGATCTCCTCCAACTGAATCTTGAGCTCATTGAGCTCATGGGTAGTCATCATGTAAGGTGCTCGAGATATAGGCTCAGCTCCTAGCACAAGGCCAATATGAAAATTCACTACTCTAGATGGTGGCATACCAGGTAGCTCTAAAGTAAATATGTCTACAAACTCTTGCAAAATGGGATGGTCATCAAGGGAAGGCTCCTTGTCCACCTCCTCCTCTTTGTCACCAATAGTGATAGTGAACAACTGACACCCCTTTTGCATACACCACTTAAGCTACATGGGGAAATCACACAAAGAGATATGGGTCTCTGAACTCCTGAAATCACCGAGGACACACCAAAATCATCCACACACTCAACTCTCTTCTACCTACAATCTATCTTGGTGTTGTGGGCATAAATCCAATCCATGCCAAGAACAACATCATAGGATCTGAGTGGTGTGATATAGAGGTCAACTATGGTGGTCATATCCGCCATCTACATCTAACATCCTCTTACCAAAGAACTAATTGACACCCTAGTATCCAAGGATAACTCAACCTCCCAACTCACATCCTACCTAGCTGCCACTAGCCCACAACACTCCACTATAAAAGGAGTAATGCAAGAATCAGTAGCTCCTGAATCAAAGAGAATGAAAATGCTACTACCTCTAATCCTACATGTGGTCTCAATAAATGTAGCCTGGTGCTCACCCTGGAAGTTATCAACCATTGCAAAAACTTGGTGAGATCTCCCCATGTCTCCAATTGTAGGCTCTGAAGAGGCTTCCCTTTGATTGCCAGTTGGACAGCCTGATAAATAATCTCTAGAAATGTGTCCCATATCATGACAAGTGTAACATGGGCCTCGTGCCTAAATTTGAATCCCCTGATGCCTAGACTATTATTGTCCCCCTGTCATGCTAGATCCACTAAAACCACCTCTAGAAGACTGTTGAGTACTAGTTGTATACACCCTAAAATGGTCACCTAGACCATGGGCCCCCATTCTTCAATTTATCAAATGACAGAATCAATTTATCAATTTCCTAAATCAATGCCTTGCAATATTTTCAATTTAAATCAATTTCCTTGATCAAATCGTAATTAATTCAAATATTTGAATATTTCCTAAGGTTTGATAAGTTTATCCCAAGTTTTATTTAATTAAGAGAACATGCTCCTTTTTAATTAAATAAAAAAAATCTTTTAAATAAATAATAAAATCCACCCTATCCTATGTGTGCACATGAAAAAGGAATTTCTAAATTTAAAATAAAAAGAAAAAGGCTTTTTGTTTACACATTGAATGCACACTTTCCAAGATGAGTGGAATCTCATTTTTCCTCTTAATCTTGTTAGAATAACTGAGAAGTGAGTGAATTAGTTATCCACTATCCCAATTACAAAATGTATATCCAAAAACAATTTAAACAAATTTTTGCAAGTCGATAACATAGAATAATAAACTATATGTGCTTTTACCAATTACCAGTTAATAACTTGTAGTAACTACTGATCAAATCTACTATGTAACATGTAAAGTATGATATCCAACAATCATCACAATCAACACATAACATAAGAGATTTAACATGGAAACCCTGTAAAGGGAAAAACCACCTAGGATCAACAACCCAAAAATTGTTCACTCTTCTGAAGTGAGGTCAGTGAAGACCCAACCCTGTTAAAGGTTACAAAACACACTGTAAGGTGTGACCTTGTTAGAGTATGTAACACTAACCATTATCATCCAACCAGAATTCACTATGGAGTTGACAGGATAACAAATGTGTATTCTATGAATGACATTACAAGACTTTCAAGTCCAGTCAATTAAGAGATTTATCTAATTGCAATGGTTAAACTGTAACAGCAATTGATCTAAATATAATACAACTTGATTTGAAGATGTTCAGATCTATTCTTAAGCTCATAAAAAATCCTCTCATCAATATTTCTAGTTAATTCATCAACACTCAGTAACTTACTATCCCTCGGTAAAAACTCTTTGACGCTTGGTAATCTCTACAGTTCGGTTCTCCTTAACCAGTTTGTTCACGTGATATCTCTGCAATATTCTTTCCTCCAGCATAAGTTTCATAATGAAACCCTAGTCTCTTAAATAGACAAGTAAATTGTTTTCCTTTCATCCATCAGATTTTGCTGCTTAATCTCCTTCTCTGATTTTCCCACTTAAACCTTCCTCGACCAATGTGTCAGTAACACATTTCAAATCTATCCTTTAGATCTTCCTTGAATTTTCCTAGCCGTCGATCTTATAACAAACTTTATCTCTCCACCTTGTGATCATACACTTTACAGCTCATCAACTTATGTCAACTAAACTAATCATTTAGTTCTTTTGTTCATTCTCGGTTAACGAAGAAATGTGTCGGTGAACACAAGCTCGATTTATACTATGCTCAGTATACACTACACTACTCGGTGTATACTGGAATGCTTCATTAACCAACAACACTGCTTTGTAACATTTTTCTCCCAACTCCATAATAGATTAATGCAACATAATCAAGTCAAAAATATGAAGTCATAGACTCATCAATAAGTTACCAAGAGTATTCCTTATCCTCATCTGTCATATCCATCTTCCTCCATGTAGATATTTTGGTTCTTCATCTTTCTCTTCTCTTCTATAGATGTGTTAGATGTTTGCAACTCCATGATAAGTAATGTCAAAACTAGTTGACATCAATGACAACATAAAACTAATTCAATAATCTTACATAACAGTTTAGTGCTCGGTGATCTCTAATCACTTGAATTTCTTCAATCAGGTTCTCAATCAGTTGTAGTTCATCAATCTATCCCTTGTGCATTGATGGCAACTCAAACAATATGAATTATACAATACACATACCAAATGTGTATTCTACAACTCTATAAACAAATTTTTTAGCTTGGTAAGCTCTCCCTTAGCTTAATATGTTTAATCACTACGTTACATAATAGCATTACAATGTGCAGACTATCTTCTATAGATATGATCTTTAGCAGCTCTCAAGTTCCTTCGATTTTTCTCCCTTTATCTTTTCATATTGTCTCTCCCTCAAATAGATGTTCCATTATTCTCCCCAATTATCATATTGTTTATCTCTCCCTTTGACAACAATGCCAAAGAAAAATATAAACCATACAGCTATTGTAGTAGCCAATTAACTCTCTCTTTTCCTATGCATTTACTATATCTCTGTATACTGATTATGCCATTGCTTTCTCAGATCTTTCACAACCTTAGAAAGAAATCCAAAGTGTGAACTATGTTGCATCAACATGAATGATCTTCTGATAAGATTAGGCTGATGCAACCTCCAAATCACATTAGTGACTGGTAGATAGGGGACAAACCCCAAGACTATTCCTTGAGTATTCAAATGTATCTTTCGGTAGAGGCTTTGTAAATATGTCAGCAAGTTGCTCTTTAGATGTAACAAATTCAAGCTTCACTTGCTTCTCCTACACTTGTTCTCTTAAGTAGTGATACTTGATAGATATGTACTTTGTTTTAGAGTGCATCACTGGATTCTTTGAAATGTTTATAGCACTAGTGTTATCATAGTATATAATCATCATCTCAGTAATTACCTCATTCATTCCTTCTAACACTTTATTAATGTATGCAATATTTGAATAGTTTGTAGTAGCAACAACATACTCTGCTTCGGCTGTAGACTGGAAAATACAAGACTGCTTCTTACTTGTCTAGGTAACAAGTCTTTCACTGAAGAAAAATGCTCCTCCGGTTGTGCTTTTTCTATCATCCACATTTCCAGCCCAATCAGCATCTATGTATACTTTAAGTTCAAACTTTCCTTCCTTAGGATACCATAATCCATAATCCTCTATTTTCTTCAGGTATCTTAAGATTCTCTTTGTAGCAATCATGTGTGACTCCCTAGGATTTGCATAAAATCTTGCAACAATTCCCACAGCATGTGTTCTATCTGGTCTACTATGTACTACATACATCAACTTACCAATCATTGATCGGTACAATGTCTGGTTCACCTCTGTAGTTTCATCCTCTTTATTCAATTTGTAGTCTGTGACCATTGGTGTTCCAACTGGTTTAGCATCTTCCATGCTAAATGTTCTCAGTACTTCCTTTATATATTTGGATTGTGTGATGAATATCCCATCATTCTGTTGAATAACCTGCAGTCCTAGAAAGAACTTAATCTCTCCAAACATAAACATTTCAAACTCTTTTCTCATATCATCAGCAAATAATTTACATATATGATCTTGTCCTCCAAAAATAATATCATCCACAAATATTTCAGCAATTAGAATAGTATCATCAGTATCTCCTTTCATATACAAATTTTTGTTCTCACTAGTTCTAAAAAATCCAATACTTAACAAATAAGTATGCAACCTTTCATACCAGGCTCTCGGTGCTTTCTTCAAACAATGCAAAGCTTTATGTAATCTACATACCATGTCATTCTTGTCTGGATCAACGAACCCTTTTGGTTATTCTATGTAGACTTCTTCTTCATGTATTCCATTTAGAAATGCAGACTTAACGTCCATTTGATAAAATTTAAATTTCTTATGTGTTGCATAAGCCAATAACATTAGAACTCCTTCTAATCTAGCAATAGGTGTAAAGGTCTCACCATAGTCAATTCCTTCCTCCTATGCATACCCCTTGCAAACTAGTCTGGCTTTATTCCTTGTAACCTCTCCATTTTCATTCATCTTTTTTCTAAAGATCCACTTAGTACTGATAACATTCTTATCCTTAGGTCTAGGTACTAAGGTCAATGTCTTTTTTTTCTCTATCTGTTCAATCTCTTCATTCATTGCATTTATCTACTCTTCATTCTCCAATGCAACTTTAACATTTTTTGGTTCATATTCACAAACTAAGCATGTACCTTATCTTGACTTACTTATCATTTGTATGCCAGCTTGCTTATTGCCAATAATTTGGTTCTTAGGATGATGTCTTCTGACAAATCTTGCCAGTATCTGATCTCTTCTTTCTTGTTCATCCTATTTAGGTTCATTTTCCTACTCGGTAGGTCCTTCCTGCTCATCAATTTCTCTTTCATGTTCCTCTGTGTTGTTTTCTAGCTGACCAGTTGTCACTGTTTGTGACTTCGATAGATACTCTAGATGCTCAATGTATGTGAATCTACCATAGTCTTCCAGTTCCTTTGTGCTTTCTTTTGCATTCTTGTCATCAAACTCATCAACCCTGACATTATCACTTTCTATCATTTTATTAGTAACTTTATTTACACACTTATATGCTTTGCTTTTAGTGGAATATCTAAGAAATATCCCTTCATCACCTTTTGAGTCAAACTTTCCATTTTTTTCATCTTTCAGAATAAAGCATTTACTTCCAAAAATTTTGAAATAACTTACATTGGGTTTGTGTCCAAACCATAACTCATAGGGTGTTTTGTTAGTGTCCTTCTTCAACTATACTTGATTCAAAACATAAATAGTTGTGCTAACTGCCTCTCTCCAGTATGTCTGAGCAATATTTTCTCTATCATTAGTGTTCTTGCATAGTCAACTATTGACCTATTCCTCATTTTAGCAATTCCATTTTGTTGAGGTGTTCTCAGTGCAAAGACCTTTCTTTTTATACCATGCTCATTACAAAAGTTAGTAAATTCATCAGAAATAAATTCACCTCCTCTGTCAGATCTTAAGCATTCAATTCTTTACCAGTCTCTTTCTTTACTTTTTCTTTATACAACTTGAACATCTTAAATGCCTCTGATTTTTCTTTCAAGAACATGACAGTCATCAATCTAGTATAATCATCAACAAAAAGAATGAAATACCTATCACCATAATAACTTTGTGTTCTCATGGGACCACATAGGTCAGTGTGAACCAACTCAAGTATTTTCTTTCTTGAATAATATTTTATTTTGAAACTAGATTTTGTCATTTTACCTTTCTGATAGTCATGACACATAACATGATCAGGCTTAGATAACTTAGGCAGAACTCTGACCTTTTTCTTTTTACTAATTTTAATCATGTTATTAAAGTTCACATGACATAACCTTTTATGCCATAACCAATCATCTTCATTTCTCATCATTAAACAAGAAGACTCACCATTATCAAGATAAAACAAGTTACCTTTTGATTGTGCTCCTATTCCAACAAGTCTTCCTCCATCATCAAATATTTTTACTTTCTTACTCTCAAAAGCTACTCAGTGACCTAAATTGTTCAGCTGTGCCACACTTAGAAAATTATAGTTTATTCCTTCTACCCAATAAGAATTATCACATTGGATTCTATCATTTATTAGTAAGGATCCCTTTCTCTAACCATACAAGGTGTATCATTACCCATTTTTACAGATCCTCCATTATATTTCTCAAGATGATTAATTTTTTCTTCATCACCAGTCATGTGATGTGTACAACCACTATCTATGATCCATGTATCATTTTTATTAACCTTAGAAATCAATGTTGTTTCTACATACATTTCTTCTTCCTCAGAATCATCCTTCATAGCAACAAATACCACTTCCACATCATCATCTGAATCTAAATCTAATTCATTTTCTTCTGCAATGTAACATACCTTTTTGCTATTGTCATTATTGTCTCAGTTGTCTCTATTGTAGTGTTGGTAACTTATGTTGCCTCTTCTCCCATAGCTTCCTTCACCAGATCGGTCCTTGTTTCTATCATCTTCCTTCATGTTCAGACATCTAGCAGCAATATGACCAACTTCTTTGCAGTTAAAACATGCTAAAGGTAATTTGCCTCTATATCTACCTTTTCCTTTAGGTAATCTCCTAGGCATAAGAGCTTCAAGCTCATCAAGTTCATCATCAGTATTTCTATCACTATCATCCTTATTATTTCTACTACTAGACTTACCAATCTTTAGAGAAGTCATAAAAGTAGATTCAACAGTTGGTACAACACTATTATCATACTTGTTCAGTTCAAAAGTCGTTAGCTTTCCAATCAGATTATCAAGAGTGAGAATACTGTTAGGTGCTGACCTATTTTCATGAATTATAGATATTCTGATGGCATAAATAGGCAATAAAGTCCTTAGAATTTTTCTTACCACAGTGTCTTCATCAATAACACAATCAGATGCTCTGATAGTGTAAACTACCTCCTTTATTATGTTTGTGTACTGCACAATGTTTTCTCCTTCTTTCATCTTCATATCATTGAATCTTCCTCTTAAACTTTCAGCTCTGGCTCTCCTGACATTTGTATCACCACTATAAACTTGAGAAAGTTTATCCCACACATCTTTAGCAATAGTACAATCTTTAATATCTTCAAACTCGGCATCTGTTAGAGCAGTAGCAATCTCCATCATAGTAATGTTATGCTCGTGTCTATCTCTTAGTTGATCAAGAGTCAAAGGTCCAGTGGGCGGTGAAATGTAGCCATTCTCTAATAGTGTGAGGGCAGAATTCCCAATTCTAGATATATGCAGTTTCATTCGGCTTTTCCATATTGTAAAGTAGTCCTTGTTCAGCTTTGGAACATCCCTCTTATACACTTTGTGATCTTTATGCTAAAGTCCTTAAAACTCTATTCCAAGCAACCAATATGCTCTGATACCAATTTTTAGAATAATTGAGAGGGGGGTGAATCAGTTATCCACTGTCCCAATTACAAAATGTAAATCCAAAAATAATTTAAACAAATTTATGTAGGTCGGTAACATAGAATAATAAACTATCTATGCTTTTACCGATTACCAGTTAATAACTTGTAGTAACTACCGATCAAATCTAATATGCAACATGTAAAGTATGATATCCAACAATCATCACAATCAACACATAACACAAGAGATTTAATGTGGAAACTCTGTAAAGGGAAAAACCACTTGGGACCGGCAACCCAAAAATTGTTCACTCTTCTAAAGTGAGGTCAGTGAAGACCCAACCCTATTAAAGGTTACAAAACACACTATAAGGTGTGACCTTGTTAAAGGATTTAACACTAACCATTATCATCCAGCCAACATTCACTATGGGGTTGATAGGATAACAAATGTGCATTATATGAATGACATTACAAGACATTCAAGTCCACTCAGTTAAGAGATTTATCTTATTACAATGGTTAAACTGTAACAACAATTGATCTGAATACAATACAACTTGATTTGCAGATGTTCAGATCTATTCTTAAGCTCATAAAAAATCCTCTAATCAATATTTCTATTCAATTCATCAACATTTAGTAACTTACTATCCCTTGGTAAAAACTCTCTGACGCTTGGTAATCTCTACAGTTTGGTTCTCCTTAACTAGTTTGATCAGACATGCATGAAGCTTGTTCATGCGATATCTCTGCAGTATTCTTTCCTCTGGCATAAGTTTCATAATGAAACCCTAGTCTCTTAAATAGACAAGTAACCATTTTCCTTTCATCCATCAGATTTTTCCGCTTAATCTCCTTCGCTAATTTTTCCACTTAAACCTTCCTCGGCTGATGTGTCAGTAACACGTTTCAAATCTATCCTTTAGGTCTTCCTTGAATTTTGCTAGTCGTTGATCTTATAACAAACTTTATCTCTCCACCTCATGATCATACACTTTACAACTCATCAACTTCTATCGGCTAAACTAATCATTTAGTTCTTTTGTTCATTCTCGGTTAACAAAGAAATGTGTCGGTGAACACAAGCTCAGTTTATACTATGCTCAGTATACACTACACTACTCGGTGTATACTGGAATGCTTCATTAACCGACAACACTGCTTTGTAACATTTTTCTCCCAACTCCATAACAAATTAATGCAACATAATCAAGTCAACAATATGAAGTCATAGACTCATCAATAAGTTACGAAGAGTATTCCTTATCCTCATCTATCATATCCATCTTCTTCCATGTAGATATCTTGGTTCTTCATCTTTCTCTTCTCTTCTACAGATGTGTTAGATGTTTGCAACTCCATGATAAGTAATGTCAAAACTAGTTGAAATCAATGACAACATAAAACTGATTCAATTATCTTACATAATAGTTCAGTGCTCGGTGATCTCTAATCACTTGAAGTTCTTCAATCAGGTTCTCAATTAGTTGTAGTTCATCACTCTTCCACACGTCTTTTTACCTCTTAATCATGTCCGTTGATTTTTCCTCTTGAGAATCTTGTGCACCAAAGTCAAAATGAGAATTTTTCTCCACCCTGCCTCTTAATCTCTACCTTTCATTTGTCTTTAAAAGGAGCCATCTCCTTCTCATTTTAGGCATGGAGATTTTGTAGATTCAGATTTTAGGCATCCGAATTTTAGAGATCCAGATTTTATGTTATTGTTATGTTGCAAATTTGGAGAGCAATTTTGGAGGAGAGTTTGAGCACTTGAGCTTGAACATTTCAACTTCTTTTTTCTTGTCTTCTTCTCTCATGCCTCCATGGAAATCCATTTAGATTACTCTTGCACTTGCATGGTAGATTAGATTCACATTTCATTTTAGAGAATAATCTTGCATGTCTTTCATAGATTAGTTTTCTTTCATGCATTTTTATCATATAGAATAGCTTCCATTTTCATTTTCATGCATATTTGATGATCATGGAGAGTAGCATTCTTTCTTTTCCTCTTTGAATCTTTCATTTTATGGTATACTTTCATGGGCACAAACTAGGTCTAAACTGAGGGCCTCCATTATAAACCCTTGCACTCCATGAATAGAGAGCTATGAATTGCCATTTGAGACCTCATTCTTGAACAATCTTGGATATAATGACTCATAGAAGTGTGTCAACATTTTAGCACACATTTTTGGTGCCCACCATGGGGCTGATGCTCCTGATTTTCCTTCATTTTATTCAAATTTTTAGATTTTCTAATCTTTACATGGTTATTTTATTGAAGTTTTTCAAGCCTAACCCTTGTGTAGGATGAGTTGAAGACAAAACCTAGGGTTTTTTTGGAAGATTTGATCATATCTCACAAATGGCTTGGAGTTTCAGTATGAAATTATTTTTGCAAGTTGGCGACATATCAAAGAAGCTTCAGTAAAAAATTTAGAATTTTCCAAGGTATTGTGATTTTTTTATATTTTTTTCTTTATTTTTCATAAAAAATTATGATGCAAATCAGCATATTTTTTTAAAATTTTTACATTTTTTAGAAATTTCTTTAAATTCTATAGGGGGTCCATCCTTTTTGTTTTAAATATGGATGCAATATCATAACTCATTTGGTCGATTTATGAAAACTAGTCCATTTTGGGAAAACAACTCCTTAGGGCACAAATGAAAAGATCTTTTTAAAATTCTGACATTTTTGGAAAGCTCTCTATATTTTAAAAGGGGTCTCTTTTCTGCATTTAGGGTTTTGGATCCGAATTCATGACATATAGATCCAATCTTGTTGACTAGATCAAAAATCAAATTTTTTTTAAAAAAAAAGGGTGTGGACAAGGCTTTTGAGGATACCTGTTTTGAAAGACTCAAGCCAAACAAAGATTAGATTTTAGTCTAGCATGAAATCAATCAAAAACAAGTAAAACTCTAACCTAAGCCACCTCAAATTGAGCTAAAATAGGTGCACCCAAGCACTGTTTGATTTGCTCTTGTTTAAGGGGATGTGGGTGTGCTCTCTAAGCACTTGGAGCATGTTCCTTATGCATTTTAGGACGGATTGAGATCCATAAAAACCCCATAAATGGCACAAAATAGGTATAGAGCACCTGATTTGCCCCTAAGGCCTCAAGGATCAAATGATGCTGAAATGAAGATTAAGCTACATGATGTTTATGCTAAGATTGATTTTAGACCAAATAGAGATGTGATATGATGATATGCTATGTAAAATGAGGAAATAAACTATGTTAATCTATTATTACTAAATTAGAATGAGCTAAAATGCTTGAAAGTAAGCTAGATTAAGATGATTATGCTAAGTCTAGAGCTAAATGGGCATGATAACAATGCTTGAAATGAAAGGTGAATGGGTGTTTTTCTCTTGGAAATGAGGAGCATTTATAAGATTTGGGAAGGAGGAATGAGTGGCCAGGATCAAAATCCTTAAGAGAGGCCAAGATTCATTCAAAGGAGAGCACATGGATTGTGCTAGTTCAGGGCCACCTCCTTGTGACAAGTGTCATAAGGGCATTGGGTTGAAAGATGGGAGGGATGTGCACAATTTGGGAAATGTGCCTAAGGTCAAAGGTTGTAAGAAAGGGGTGAGGGGCTTCTTAAATGCATGATAAATGCATGTAAGGGGGATAAGGAGGCCTTAAATGCACTTAATGCATGTAAGAGAAGTTTCTAAAAGTTTGTTGACTTTGGGTTAAGCTTAAGAGTTGGCTAACCTTGGTTAGGGAATGTGACAGGATTAGGGGAGGGATTAGGATTAGGATTAGGGTTAGGACTTTCTAGAAGAGTCTAGAATTTCCTTAGGATAAACATGGATTTTAGGAAATAAATAAAAATTTATTTATTTCTATGGTTTAGGTTTGAGAATGTTTATTAAAAATAAATTTAACAAATATGAGGATTAAATATTTAATCTTAATTAAATATTTTGAGTTGGGATTAGGGTTAAGAAATGAGGGGATTAGCCTTTAATCGAAATTAAAGAAGGAATAGAAGATTCTGGAAGAGGTTAGTGGTCTTAAGGAAATTGGCCAAGTTTTGGGCAAAAAATAAATAAATTATTTATTTTGGGATTTTTGGTCCATTTATTAATTAAATAATTAATAAATAAGGAGATAATGTTTAAATAAGATTTAAACATTTTTGGGAGGGATTCCTTAATTAAATATTTTTAATTAAGGTAAAGGGATTTAATGACATGAAAATAAATTAATTAATTAAATAATTAATTAATTAATAAATGATGATGTCATCAGAGATTTTTCAAAAAATAAAAAACTTTATTTTCTAAAGGATTTTTAGGTGTCTACAAAGGGGCATTTAATGATTAGCTTGCACTTATTTTCCACATGGTTCAATGCATGATATGAGTTGTCATTTGGATTATTTGTTGGTTATTATTTCTCCTAACAATTGATTTTTCAGATCTAACCCTAGGGTTTGTATAAGTTGATTATATGTTGCAAATCTTATTTGCTTGTTTGTGTGTCTTTCTTGTTAGAGAGTTTGTGGCTTGCTTGCATAGAAAAGCTCAAAAAAAATAAAAATAAGGTAAAATATACTAAGCGCGTTGCTTTGGACTTGAGGTATTTTGTTACATCTCTATAACATTTGGATTTTGGAAATAAAAATGAACCTCTCATGTGTTTGACTTGAGTGTTTCTCGCTTTCGTAGATCACACTTCCAATTTTTGCTCTAAAGGAGAGAATGAATCTAGATTTTCTTTCTCACATATATGTTTCACATAGTAATTAGGCCCTATGAACACTATTTGTGGTGTTCTTGAGAGAGTGGTCTTCATTCGCTTGTCTTACATGCGAAGCTCTTCTCGACAATAGATCCCCTTGTCGGTAGGGAAGTGTAATACCCCAAAAATGGGCTATAAGTTCATTAATCTTCTATATCAACATATCAAACAAAATTGACGTCGAAGTCCTAACCAAAGGCACATATGAGCATCATCGAATCCTAATTGATTATCTTAAATTCTGCATCGGGGAATATTCCTAGCAATATTCCTAATTATCTTAATTATCTTTAATATAATGATTATTTGGCGATAAATCACATTTATCCTAAGTTTGATTAATTGAATATTTTCATATTTAATTAATTAGATTTAATATCTTGCCACTTAATTGTGTAATTAAATTTAATTCTATCTATTATTAATTGTATTATTTAATTTTGACAATAAATCCAATATCTTATGAATAATTGATTAAATTTTTATTTAATTAATTAAAGCAAGTTGTCATTATTTAATAATATAGTTTTTAATAAAAGTTTGATTAAATAATTGATTAACCCATAAATCAATTATTTATTTTCAAAAATCAGTTAAGTTGAGCATAAATCACTTTATTTATTTATTAATTCATAATTATCCATGTGCACAATCAAAGAAACAGTTAAACTCCAAATTAGAAAATCAATGCAAAGTGTTGACTTTTTAGAACTCAACATCCTTTTTGAGTTTTAAAGTTGATCTAAACTTCTAATTTGAGTTAAAAAGTTGTTTTTGCATGATTTGCATGTTTTTGTGAATTAAATTATCTTTATTATCAAATAACTCAAAAATCAAGCTGAGTTAATCTGAGTGATTTATGGCTTTTTTCCATGCACCTCCAAAGCCCTGGATTTCTATAAAAATAAGGCTCAGCTCTTCATAATTCATCTCTCAAATCCACAGAATCTCATAATTGTGCAAACTTATGCTGGAGAATTGACATCTGGACAATCAAAGCTTATTGCGAATCAAGGCTATTGTGAGATCAATTTATTTTTTTTACATTCATTTAGATTCTTTTTCATATCATTGTTAGATCAATTCATAGCATATCAGTTTTTACATATCATAGATTTCATGTCATTTTTCCTTCTTATTGCATCTAAAATCCAAAAAAATAGCTTAATTGCATTCAATTCATACCTAGATCAATTGCATTCAAATCCTTCATTTAGGTGTCATCTAGGTCACTGATCTTGATAAAAATCTGAGAACATCAATCTCGCACCTACTAGAAGGCAGTAAATCACTTGGTTAAATTAGATTTCAATTTTGCATGATTTTGATTTTTGCTAACCTCTAATGTTTTACTGAAGTGTTGTGTCTATAGATCAGATACAATTTTCACACACACAGGAAGGACTTGTTATCATCTCATTGTCCCACTTGGTCTAGTCTTCAACATCTAATGGTACGTTCTCTCTTGGTCCTGTTTAGAGAGATCTGTAGTCATTTTTGTTGGCATACAAACCTTGGTGAGGTGATTTAAACTTAGCATGTCAATTAATCTGCTTACTATGTCTGGGTGAGGTGAAGAGGCTAGAGGAGTATGCTATGTTCCCTTTTGGGCACATCAGAAACTTAGAACCCTTGAATCTGAGCTAAGTCTCCATGTGGTCCATATTGTGAGGCTTCCTTATTAGAGAGGGTTAAACATAGTGGACACTCCCTTTATTAGGTAAACCACGTGGACAGAACCTCAAGCGGTATTAGTCATTCCTCTGGTGGAGAAATAACCACTATATAAATATCCTTGTGGAAGAAATCTCCATAGGTGTGGTCTCTTGTTGGGCTGTCAGATCTCCTTAGCAGCTCTTGATTGATTAAATTCTTGGATTGTGTCAAAACCTCAGTGCACCAAGATTGGATTTTGCCCACTTGAGATTGCAAGAGTTATAGAGTTGACCGTTACTATAAACCATAGTGCAACCAACTTTTTCTTTTCTAGGACTATGTGCATGATTGAAAAACATTTTGATAACATACACAAGTAGATTCCTTAGGGAGTAGAATACTATGTCACTATTCTTGATCATGTGCAAGATTGCTTTGTCCCTTGCTTATTGTTTGAAGACAATTATTTTCTTGAACTCCCTAATTTCTATCTTGTGTGCCTGATTAATGATAAGAATCTGTCAATGCATCTAGTTGGTCAATTAAAACAAACAAAAAATGAGTTCCCGAGTTGAAAAAAACAACTTTTTATGACTTGCTGTCAACACCTGTCACATGTCCTTAGAGTGAGCTATCGCCTAATGTTGATTCATTATCACCTAAAACTGTCAACTTGCTTGATTTTCTATCATGTCATCTCCACTCTTCCTCAGTCAATATGGGTCAGATTAGGTCACTTACCCTGCTATTAGAAGCCTATTTTCACCTTGTATTCTTGCATTTTGACCTCTTGAACTAGTAATCTTTGATTTCATGAGTGACCTTGCTTGGAGTCAGTGAGCTAGAAACAATCCTTGTTGAGAAGGTAAACCTTTGGATCCTTTGATAACACACTTGGAGAGTTTTAGTAATCTCTTGTCCATTCACTTCCATACAAATTCAAATTAAATCGATATAACTTGGGTAAATCATCCTCCTGATCCATATGTGTTAGGGTATTCACCCATTTAGTAGGCACCTCTGTGGCAATGTTGGTTTAAGCCTCTTGCAAAATTCTATCTTATCACCTCTCTTTTGGACAAGTGAGTTCTTTTACTATCCTAGTTTGGTACCAATGTTTCTAAGGGTCATCCTATCACCTAGTACCTTTTCTTTCATGTCGATTACAACAAGATATCAAGTAAATCAAGGAAAGCAACCTCAAGTAGTCTTTAATCAATTACTCTTAGTTCAAACTCACAAAAAATGTAAGGGAAAAGAACTTGTATTTGATCAATCACCCAAGAACAAATTAGAAGTTTGGTTTGATCCCAAGAGTAACCTTAGTGAGTTGAGTACACCCTTAGCATCTTCTCACTCGGACATGGATATGAGTTACACAATGACTCGATGAGAGAGGGAAGAAATGGATAAAAGCCTTGATGACATATTTGAAAAACATAGAGATACTATTTCATTTGGCAATTCCTCTCATGAAAATCGACCAGTCTCACCCCTTATCTCAACTAGATATCTAGATGCACACCAAAGGGATGAAAGAGATAAGAGAAAATCCTATCAAGAAGAACAATCACAACATGAAAACCAAGATTATGAACCTTACAACACTTGTGTGAATGCAACATACACCAATGACTTGTTTAGATATTCAAAACCAAGTTAACCACTTGAAGAACCTTCAAGATACACAAGTGAAAGACATAACAGAATTGAGCATGAAAAGAAAGCCTTCCTAGATGAACAAGCTGAAAAGGAAGAGAAATTAATACTCCTAGAGTCAGAGAGACAAACCTTGTTGGAGATAGAAAGGAGAGCCTTCCAGGAAGAGCAAGATAGACTCTTGGCTCAACAACTTAATGATCAATTTAACAACATGCATGTTGATGGTAGAAACAACTCTCCTCCATCCACTCCTCCTAAGACTCCATGAAGTGGAAGATGTTCAAGAACACCTTCATGATCTCCTAGCCCTAGATGAAGAATCACTTCACAACATGATCATTATAGGAGATGAACACCTCTTAGGAACTCAAGACAACCTTCGCAATGTGGTCACCATGGTTCACAAAATGGGGGTAGTAGTTTGAGTTTTGACCTCAACTCCGAAGACTTCATGAAGATACAACAAGAACCACCCTTCTAGTAGTATGTGGAGAGATACTTAGAGAAAAACAAAGACAAGTTCCTAGAGAGTTTAATCAACAAGGGCGCTAGAGTCCCCTACAACTTTGATGTGGAAAAGAAGATTAAGAGGCAAGGTCAATCTCAAGAGGAAGAGATCACACAAATTAAGAGTATGATGGAAAAGATGTTGGCACCCAAGAGTTTATTCTCACTTGATTCAATTTTTCCTAATCCTTTCGACAAAAGTGTTAGCAGGAAAGACTTTCCTAGAAAGGTTGAGATCCCTCAATATGACAATTATGATGGGAATGGAGATCGACATGATCACGTGCGTTAATTCTACACCATGAGTTTTGAGTTCCATCATGATGACTTGTACCTCATGAGATTATTTCCAAGGAGTCTTAAGGGTCAAGAAATGGAATGGTTCACCAACATAACTCCCCCCATTAATACTTTCAAAGAGCTCATCTATAGATTTGTCCAACACTTTGCATACAACCTTTCAATATCTATCACCATGTTGGACTTATGCAACTTAAAGCAAAATCAAGGAGAATCCTTTGTCACTTTCTTGCAAAGGTGGAGATGACAATGATCTCGATACCCTAGGACCATCCCTAAAAATGAGAAAATTGGCATCCTTGTTAGAAACTTGGTTCCCAAAATGTGGTATGAAGTTAGGAAGATGTTTTTTTATTCCTTTGACACCATGGTTGAAACTGCATGTAGGATTGAGGATGTTTTGAGAGAACAAAGAATTTTGACCAAACATGGAAACAACAATAACAACAATGGTCAAAATAACAACCCTAACAAGGATAAAGGAAAGAACTCAGATTGGAATAGGAACAAACAAGTGGTCAATGATGGAGTTGTGGACTCCTCCAAACCCAAAGATCAAGTTGTTATCCACTTGTATAGTGTTGTTCAAGCTATGAAACTCAATGCATCTAATCAACAAGAGCACAAGCCAAGATACCAAGATATGCCTAAGAAAGAGAGATGTCAGTTTTCAAAACTTGGTGATTCATATGAGGATGTCTTGAAAACACTCATTTCCAACAACCTTGTACATCCTAAACATCCTGTAAAGCATTACATACCTAATGTTAAGCCACATTGGTGGGATGAGAAAGCCTTTTGCAAGTTTCACAATGGAATTGGACATGATATTGAAACCTATTGGAAACTCAAACATATCATCCAAGATCTCATTGAGAATGAAAAACTTAAGGTAGATGGATTGAAGACCAACACCGATCATAAGGCATTCAAAGAACCTTTGCCCAAGTATGAGAAGGGGGAAACCTCTAAACCTAAGAATGGTAGGGTTGAGGTTAGTTAAACTTACATAGATGTGGAGAATGTTGTCAACATGCTTGAAATTATAGAAGAGAATGTCAACATGATGAGGGATAAAGATCCCTATGGTTACGATCTAGACATGGACTCTCCTCCTATCTTTGATGAAGAGCCCATCCTGGTGCTAAGGGGTCCTAACTCTAGAGTGTCATCTCAAACTCTCAATGTTGTCACATGAAGTCAAGGTCCCCTTGTCATTAGAGGAACTAGTTAAAGTCAACCAAGTAAACCAAAGAAAGTGGCATCCAAGAATGTCACCTCAAAACCAATAGTCAATCCTAAGTTGAGCTATAATCTTGTTGATCATTTGCAAAGAACACCAGCTCATATTTTGATCTTTGAGCTCTTAGAGTTGTCCCCAAGACACAAGCAAGTCCTTGAGGATGCTTTGTGCGCAGTGAACATCCCCAATAACTTAGACATTGATCAATTCTAGAACATGGTTAACCATATTTCTAGCCCTCATTACCTTACCTTTTCAAAGGATAATGATAAAGCTTTGAGCCACCTACACAATCTCACTCTTCATATTGAGGTCATGATCGACAAAACCTGTGTTAGGTGTGTGTTGATAGATGGGGGTGTTGGGCTTAATATTTATTCCTTGAGTCTTTTGAAGATGTTGGGTTATTCTAAACAAGTCATAGATACCAGAAAGAAGATCACTATCAAAGCCTATGATGAGGTGGAAAGAAGTTCTAAGGGGTTGGTCATCCTTCCTATTAGGATTGGCCCTACTGAAAAAGATGTTTTATTCCAAATAGTTGACTCTGGCCCCCTTGTGTACAATATCTTACTTGGTAGACCATGGATTCATGATATGCAAGTAGTTCCATCTACCTATTATCAGTGTGTTAAGTTCCCTTACAATGGAGTAGAGATTTGTATACCTAGAGATAACACTTTATCTATTAACTCAGTTTCAGCAAGTTCTCATGTTCCCCTCAATAGAGAAGCAGAAGACTTCAATGCAACCTTAGCTGAATGTAAAGAAAACTTCAAGTCATTAGACCTTGGCATGGGGGGGTATCAACTCAACTCCCTCATAAATCTACCAATTTCACCTAGGTCTTATGGCAAGCCTTCACAAGAAATGAGACCTTCCTTTTCAGCTATGACTTTATTTGGCACATTTGTAGGGTCCTCGGTGCCTATTCAAGATGAGAAAGAAGAGATAGTTGTTAAAGACTAGATTTCTAGAGAAGAGAAATGCATGCACAATGAGAACTTCTCTCCCTCTCCTAAGGATTATGGAAGAGGGTATACTTTTGTCAAATAGATGGTCTATCCTGGACATGGCCCTCTTAGTCACAGATTGGATGCTAGAGATGAACCCCTTGAACATGATTTTTTTGGATGCAACTCTAAGAAGACGGTTGGCCTAGGATTTGTGAATCTCAACAAGAACACTGCTTCTATCCTTGATGAGTTAGATAATGAAGATGAACTAGAATACATACCTAATTTGACAAATCAGAAAGATATTTGTGAAGATTGGGTCCCTTCCACTAATCTCCTTTGGGGAGACTTAGATAGTCCAGTCACTCATAAGAAAGTTGAAACCTTAGAACAAGATGAATTAGATGTAGAAGATCCTATTAGAGAATTTCAATGAAATAATCTTGTTTGTGTTAGGAATGGGAACACTGAGAAGGGGGGGGGGTTGAATCAGTGTTCACTATATTTTATCTTTTTAACTTTAACCTTTAAACTGAACTTAAATGCTTAAGTACTTAAATGAACATCCATATAAACATGAAACATTAAATCAACACATAACACCAATATGGTTATGGGGAAACCCAAATAGGTAAAAACCCCAGTGGGAATTGACATCCACTAATATTATGTACTAGTGTTTAGTGATCCTTGTTAGAAGATCCTTAACCCTGTTAGGAGTTGCTTTACAATGTATTAAGTATAGTAGACCTTGTCAAGGGTCAGACCCTCTTAGGATTCTTTTACAATAGTCCCTATTAGGGGAGTGGATGCACTATCCTAGAGCTCACTGCTCAAGTGGTGAAGGCTACAACCTTCTAATCTCAGATACACACTATATCTGCTAGATGAATTGTCACTGTGGCATTGCTTGTTAGATCAGTTCCTTTGATGCACTGATGCTTTGACCTCTTGCAAAGCTCTAATACATCTTATAGAATCTTTTCACACTTCTTATCTACTTATCACAACTCTATATCAACTTCCATACTAAATACAATGGGTGCATCTCATATTTATAAGTGCATACAAAATAAACAACTAGATCGGCCCTTAGACCTATTACATACAATGCTTCCAAATGAATTGGCTCAAGCGTGTTTAAAAACAAACATATATACATGCTAGAAACCTAAATACAAAAGGCACATAGCCTTTACATTAGTATAATATAGCCACAACTCAAAATGATAACAATCGGCTGCTTACTTTGTTCTTCATTGGCACACACTAGCTATGCAACTTCAACTGCTTGTATCTTTCTCATACTTGCATATCTGATCATGCACTCATAAACTAAGCATGAATATAGTCTAAATAATTTTACTTCCATGGCACACACCATAACTCAATCGTACGCATGTGCACTGATGCTTTGAGCTACAGGAACTCTGTACACTATCTAGTCTTCAAAACTTAACCAGTTTCTGATCTTCTCATCAAGTGTGTTGACTCCAAACTTCTATATGACTTTCTTACCATAATTACAACACTATATTAAGTCATATACATTAGTATAGCCAACTTTCCAACAATCTCCCCCTTTTTCATTGATGGTAACAAAGGAATATGGCCAAGTTGCTAACTATCCTTAATACAAAAAACTTTTTGTCATCTATACATACACTTATATCTCCCTATACATATTATGATCCATATTCTATACACAACTCCCCCTTTGATATTAATGAAAAATGTGTTTCAAAAATTGTATCTATACATACTCTTTGAGGGAAAACATCCGGATATGCTATCTTTAGGTTCTGGATCTCCTTCTTCAGAAATGTGATCAAAGAGTTTACTATCTGAAGATGGGCGCATAGTGCATAGTATAGCTTCTCCATATTCTTCAAGTCATTGTTAGGACCATGATCATATGTTACCATTGTGGCATCTATGTCCTTGATGTTCTGAAAGAGTATATCTAATGAGGGTGCAAGAGCATTCCTGACCTGTATTTGCCTTACCCTGATCTTTGACATTTCTTTTTCTTCCTGCTCAATCTTTTCTATTTGTCATTGGTATATATTATTACACATGTTTACATCTGTGGATGTGTCTTTCACTAAACTCTTGACTCACTCAATCATAGCTTCTGCCTCTTTTATTTTCTTGAAGTGGGCATCAGTAAGCTTATCTTGATCCATGCATTCTACAATGATTCTTCTTCCTTGATCTCCAAATTCTTTTAAGGATGCTTGACTAGTCTTAAGTGAGCTTAGGTCAAGTGCAAAGTTTCTCATTAATTCATTCAACCTCTTCTTTAGGTACTTTTCTTCTACAACTAGGGATGTAGATTCTTCAAGGCTTGAGAAATTACTTTTGAAATGTGAGATGACTATACTCACATCGTCAATAGAATATATTTTTGACACTTTCTTGTCCTCTGGCAACAAATTGTTTAGAATGTTTACTGATTCTACCAGGAGGGGATTCCTCATCACTTGTTTTTCTTTGGCCTTTTCCATGGCTAGGACACTAAATTTTATCAGATCTTCTTCTTTCCATGAGTCCAAACTAGATGTGTCAGGTGTCAAACTTGACAACAATGCTACTGAAGGAGTGATAGGAGTGCTATCCATCACTTCTTGTTTCACCTTGATTAGTTCTACTAACATTTCATCCTTTTTCTCACTTTCTTTTACCTTTTCTTCTTCTTTCTTTTCTTCCTCTTTTTCTATTTTTTCTTTTTCTATTTCTTGTTCTTTCTTTTCTTCTATCTTTTCTTCTTCTTTTTCACCATCAATCAATACTTCTTCTTGATGAGTGGGAGGTGTGTTGCTGCATAAGATTTCAGCTTCTTGTGTGCTCACAAAATCTTCCTCAAACTTATCCAAGTCATTGGCTGTGGCCGCCATTGCAATCTCTACATTGTCAATGAAGATTGTATCATCTTTTTGTGTATCTATCATGGGCGCAAACTTTACTACCTCTAAAGGTGTTACCACTATAGGTGATGAATCCTAAGGACCTATAAATGGTATATTGGTGGTCTTTGTTGCTTTTTCTTTCTCACTAGGTGCTTGAGTGATGGGCGCAGATGGAGATTTCATGTGTTTCTCTAAGAATACCTTCTCAAAGGCCTTCTTTGTTTCCTTTGTTATCAGCTCATAGTCTTTGTTCATAATGTGTAGTGTTCTCATCTTTGTCCTTAAGTATGGTTTCACAAAATTCAATATCAGTGTCTTTTCTTCAATAGAACATACTAGAAGATTGGAATCTAGTGTTTTTTCCCTAATTATGAAGTCTTCTTCAGTGGCTTGTCTCTTCAAGGTATCCATAATCTCCCATACCTTATCTGGGATAGCTTTCTTCAATTCAAGAACTATCTTCTTGAACTTTATCATGTGTTTGATCAGCATCTCATGAATCTATGACTTGTCAATTTCATGATATTTGTCATAAAACTTGGCTATTTGATCTAGCCTTCCTTCTTCTACTACTCTAGTCCTTAACACTTGAAGACTAGGTATGAATCCTACTTCTGGAGATGGCTGCACATTTTTCAATTTGCTTCGTGTGGCTCTAGCTGAAGGGTGACTTGTGGTAGTTTGTTTTCTCCTCTTGGGCATCTTAGGAGATGCATCTGTGGACTCAATATCAACTGTAACAGTGGGTATGGGACTAATATCATCAATTTTACCTTGTTTATCCTTTGGATCATTAGTCTTCTCAATCTTTACCTTTTTCATCTTGGGATCATCAGACTTAGCTTCCACTATGGATGTGCTCTCAATTTCCAAGGCAATCTTTTCTTCCCTTGCTTTGTCTAGGTCTACTTGTGTTACTCCATGAATTTTGAGTATCTCAGACATAATCTTAGAGGCTTTCCTCTTAGTTGTTGTGTTGTTCAGAACTACATCAATTTCCCTTGTCTTTTCCTCATAAGTACCCCACCTAGGTTCATTAGGGTCCTTAGGTGGTGAAAGTAATACTTGTGCATAAGCTTCCAAGATTGGTTCCTCAACTTCATATCCAAGTGGATGGATCCACTTTGTTCTTGGTTCAACTGCCTCCATGCATGTTGTGTCTATTTCAACCATAAAGCAGATAGTATCCTTATATTTTTCAACAATGTTTTTTGGAATTTTGTACCTCATTTGCATCTTGACCCTAAAGGTCCTCAACTCCAATGTTATTTAATCTCTCAAAGTACTTTATGTGGATGCCCTCTAAGATATCTATGGCATGGTTGGAATGGACTTTTCCAAATATGAATCTGATACTTTCCCAACTATATGAAGGTACATGTAAATGATCAAAGACCCAAACCTGAATATCTTGGTCTTATCATTCTTGATTGCCTTGATGTTTTCAATCAACTACGCGTGCAAGATCTCACGCAGATTAAACTCTCCATCTTCCTTCACAAATATAATGGCTACTAGAATTGTGGCCATAGACACACTATTCACCATGCTGGTGTGTTGAAACCTGTATCCAAGTATCATGGACATCAATTTAATGTCAGCTTGCTCAATAGGCTCAATTGTCATCTCGCGCCTATCACTCCTTGACTTACATGTTTGCTCAGCAATTTTTCTGACATCCTTGCCCACAAGAAGGATGGCACCAGACTTAGATAGGCCTATCATCTCATATATTAGGTCACTAGTGATTCTTACTGGCACATCACCTATCCAAAATAGGTCATCATGAATTCTTCTCAAAAGCATTTTAATCCATTCTATCTCATAGAACTCATATGTCATAGCATACTCCACTATAGGGTGATCATTCCACTTCGCATATTCATCTAAGAAGGTTTTTTCTAGTTTTAGCATGGTTTCCATGTGCGCCCTTAGTCTATCCAATCCTACTGGTTCCTTCTTGCAGTAAATGTATGCCCTAATGTCTTCAACATGCATAATGCCCATAGGCATACGGGAGAATGCTCCCTCTAAGTCATCTAGGGTAGACTTAAATGGATACTTCTTAAACACATATCTTTTCTTTTCTGCAACATCAAATACTATGGGAGTGGCCATCACTTACTTGATTTAACACTTTCCAAATGTTCTCTAAGATAATCTGAAGACTTCTGAATCGGCGCGATGAACTAGGGTTTCTGCAACCGATCAAATGAGCTGCTAATCACTGATAGATCAATTTGCAAGTCTTCACAATAAATTCTAAAGCTCTTTCTTCTCTCCAATAACTCTAAATTCAAATGTAATGAGTAATCAAAAAGATTTATATGTACTTAAAGTGAAAATTCTGCCATTAGTGCTTGCTGCGTAAACCAAGTTGTCACTTGGAAATTTGTATCTTCCATTCTGTAAAGAATCAGCTAGTGCACTTTTGCATGAAGGTTTCTCTAGTCTCCAAAAGCTTAAGTCCAAAGGTGCATACTCTGAGAGTGAGTATACTATTCACGCAGGGGTCTAGAGCTAGATTAGCTCCCCCTATGACCCTGAGGGCCATTCATCCAGATGTAGAGGGTGCGTCCACTTTGAATGCATCCAATACATACTCATCAACCTTGTCCTTCTTTGTTTCTAACCAAATCAAGCTCACATCCTTTGAAGCTTTCACAAAAATGACTTCTCCTTTGGGATCCAAAACTAGTTCTTCTGGCTTTTTAGGGCTTTCTTGACATTGCATCCTTGATCTATAGAACTTTGAGATATGTCTAGCCTTGTTACAAGAGTGACAAATGACTGGAGGCCTTATATTCCTTGGTGCATTGACATAAGTCACCATCTTACATTATTTAGTTGAGTGACCATTATAGTTACATATCTGACATGTAACATTCTAAGAGCTTCTTACATTTGATTGATTATGATTTCTTTGATTATGAGTCATGTTCTTTTGGCTTGTTTTGCAATTCATAGCTCTATGACCAAATTTATTGCATGAATAATACTAACCATTGAAAGGTCTTACCTCTGTAAAGTTCCTTGCTATGTGTCCATGCTTGTTACATGCATAATAGGTGAGTTCAATAGGCTTGCACTCATTCTTAGGTGGTTTAGTATGATCCTTGGTCTGACTTCTAGTCTCTTTAGCATTTGAGGTGCCTTTTGGTGCTTTCATTCTTTCTCACATGTTATCAATCTAATTTTGTGCTTCATTATATCCAATGCAGCTAGTATCTCCTTTAGCTCTTCTTGCATATAACTGAGATTCTATTAAATCAGGATTGGTGTGTAGTTTATCAATGTGATTCTTAGCCTCTTTCAATTCAAATTCCAAGCTTTCCTTGTTGTTTCTTAGTTCTAATATTTCTATGTTTGCTTACCTCAATTATTCATTCAGTTGAAGGTTCTCTTTGACCTGTTCATCATAGACTTCCTGATTGTTAGTCAACTTATCATCAAACTCTTCAAGTTGCTATTTTAAGGATTTATTTTCTTCATTTAGCTTCTTGACCATTTCCCCTAGATCACTGGTAGAGCATTCTTTCAAATATTTCCTTAGCCTTTTGATGACTAATTGAGCATCACTGAGTTTTTCCCTTAGTTCTTTAGTTTCTCTTTCAGACTTGTACAGGTCTTCAAGAGCAGCTTCCAGATTTCTTTTCAGATGTTTCATTTCTGCTTTTTCCATGATCTCCTCAAGTGGTTAAACTTCTTTGCTGAGGACCAAAGCTCTGATACCAATTGTTAAGAATGGGAACACTGAGAGGGGGGGTGAATCAATGTTCACTGTATTTTATCTTTTTAACTTTAACCTTTAAACTGAACTTAAATGCTTAAGTACTGAAATGAACATCCATATAAACATAAAACATGAACTCAACACATAACACCAATATGGTTATGGGGAAACCCAAATAGGTAAAAACCTTGGTGGGAATTGACACCCACTAATATTTTGTACTAGTGTTTAGTGATCCTTGTTAGAAGATCCTTAACCCTATTAGGAGTTGGTTTACAATGTATTAAGTATAGGAGACCTTGTCAAGGGTTAGACCCTGTTAGGATTCTTTTACAATAGTCCATGTTAGGGGAGTGGATGCACTTTCCTAGAGCTCACTACTCAAGTGGTGAAGGCTACAACCTTCTGATCTCATATACACACTATATCTGCTAGATGAACTATCATTGTGACATTGCTTGTCAGATTAGTTCCTTTGATGCGTTGATGCTTTGACCTCTTGCAAAGCTCTAATACATCTTATAGAATCTTTGCACACTTTTTATCTACTTATCACAACTCTATATCAACTTTCATACTAAATACAATGGGTGCATCTCATATTTATATGCACATACAAAATAAACAACTAAGTCATCCCTTAGACCTATTACATACAATGCTTCCAAATGAATTGGATCAAGTGTGTTTACAAAAAAACATATATACATGTCAAAAACCTAAATACAATAGCTACATAGCCTTTACATTAGTAGAATATAGCTGCAACTCAAAATGATAACAATCGGCTTCTTACTCTGTTCTTCACTAGCACACATTGGCTATGCAACTTCAACTGCTTGTATCTTTCTCATACTTTCATATCTAATCATGTGCTCATATACTAAGCATGAATATAGTCTAAATAACTTAACTTCCAAGGTGCACACCATAACTTGATCATATGCATGTGTGCTAATTCTCTGAGCTGCAGGAACTCTATACACTGTCCAGCCTTCAACACTTAACTGATTTTTGATCTTCTCATCAAGTGCGCTGACTCCAAACTATTATATGACTTTGTTACCATAATGAAAAAACTATATTAATTCATCTACATCAGTATAGCCAACTTTCCACTAGTTTTTTTGATGGAAAGAGAAGGTGTTACCCTTGATGACATTAGAACTTCCACATGAAGACATCCCAAACCTTCATGGTGTAAACATCCTAGTCGAAGTTCAGAAACAAGTTCACATGAGTATGAATGGGACTCCTTCTCATAGCCTTCCATAGTTGACATGGATGTTAATGTCATCCACACTTATAGTTCTCAACCCAAAGTAGCCAACAGGTCATGTGCAGGATTAGAGGATTTGAACCCACATGTTGCCTCAGTGGATGATTCTTCACTTGTTCAGATGAATCCTGATTTGGGTAGCTTAGAAGGATACTTGATGGACTCTAAATCTTTGGTCACTAGAGATGATATCATTCACATTCAAAACCTTGAACCAGTCATTGACTTACCTCTTGTTCATCCTAACCTCTTTGATTGGTCCCAACACTATCAAGAACCTAAGCTCTTGACATTTCAAAATGATTATGAGATAGCCTGTTACTTGAATACCATTGAACCCATAGTCTCTTCCACTAGTGAGCTAGCTACTAGCATGATAGAGCCAGACATCAAGTACCTTAGTCACACAATAAAAAGAAAATAAAATCAAAAGAATAGGAGTTCTGATGGAAAAAACCACCGTGTGGCGGTGTCAGAACCAAAAAAAAAGTAAGAAGAAATGATGTATACAAGAGTGAAAACCTCTCTGAGGCACCTAAGGATGAGGTACTTGATCGTCTCCCTAGCTACTTTCAAGATAGATCTTCAGTGCTTATCAAACCAACACAAATAGTCAATTTGGGTGTAGATGAGACTCCACAAATAGTACACTTGGCTCGTTCCTTGTCACCACAAGAAAAAGAATCTTACACTAAGTTCTTATAGAAAAAGAAGATCAACTTTGCATGGACTTATTCAAATATGCCAAGGTTGGACACTAATCTTATCATGCATCACTTGTCCATAGCTCCGGGTGTCAAACCGGTCAAACAAAAATTGAGAAAGATGCATCCTTACATAGCTCTCCTGGTCAAAGAAGAATTAGAGAAACTCCTTGGTGCAAGATTCATAAGATCTATTGACTATGTTGAATGGATATCAAACATTTTACCAGTTTCCAAACATGACAAATCCATTCGAATTTGCATAGATTTTAGAGATGTCAATAGAGCATGCCTAAAGGATGACTTTCCACTTCCCAATATAGACATGATAGTGGATATGACTATGGGTTATGAGATTTATTCCTTGATGGATGGTTTTTCTAGATACAATCAGATTAAGATATCTCCTAAAGATCAAGAAAAGACTGCATTCACTTGTGCATGGTGTACCTCTTGTTGGAATGTTATGCCTTTTGGATTAAAAAATGCAGGAGCCACCTATCAACAAGCTATGAAAACCATTTTTCATGACATGATGCATAAAAACATGGAAGATTATGTGGATGACACCTTGGCCAAGTCTAAGAAAAGAGTCACACACTTAGATGATTTAGAAGTCATTCTAGATCGCATGGAACAATTTCAAATAAGGTTAAATCCTAAAAAGTGTGTGTTTGGTGTCACCTTTGGAAAACTACTAGGATTCATCATTTCAACAAAAGGAATAGATGTAGACCTTGAAAAAATCCAAGCAATCATAGATATGTCACCTCCTAGAAACATTAGTCAAATGAGGAGTCTTCAAAGACATCTTCAATCCATAAGGAGATTCATTTCACAGTTGGCAAATAGAGCTCAACCTTTCAACAAGAACTTACACAAAGGAGTCAAATGTGTTTGGAATGAGGATTTTCAAAAGAGCATAGATCAAATCAAGAAATACTTGGCAAGACCTCCCATTTTAATGCCTCCTATCCTAGGGAAACCACTTATTCTATACATTTCAGTGACATAATCTTCCTTGGGGGCATTACTAGCTCAACTTGATGAAAATGGGAAAGAAAGAGCAATATGCTACATTAGTCACACTCTTGTTTCATATGAGGTTAACTACACCAGCATTGAGAAAGCTTGCCTTGCAGTTGTGTTTTCTTCCCAAAAGCTACAACATTACATGCTTGTGCACACTATACACCTCATAGAAAAAATAGATCCACTCAAGTATTTACTAGGTAAGGCTGCCCTCATAGGTAGACTTGCTAAATGGATGATGATCCTTTAAAATTTTGACATAGAGTACATTGAGCGTAAAGCAATCAAAGGACAAGCCATAGCAAATCAATTGGCTGATTTCCTGATAGAAGATAATGCACCTATTCAAGTTGACTTTTGAGATGAGCACCTCATGTATATGACTGAAAGAACATGGAAGGTGTTCTTTGATGGATCCTTTATGCAAAATGGTTGAGGAGCTAGTGTGTTGTTTATTTCTCCTCATGGGTACATGATTCCTAAGTCTTACAAGTTATGGTTCCCATGTACAAACAACATTGCTGAGTATGAAGCTTTAACAAATGGACTTAAGATGGCCATAGAATGGAGAATCATAGAGTTACACATTTATGGAGATTCACAATTGATAATCAACCAATTCAATGATGAATATCAAACAAAAAATGAGAAACTGGTATCTTTCAAGAAAATAGTTGATTCCTTGAAATGATACTTCACATTTGTCACATTTCAAAAAATCCCTAGAGCAGAAAACAAAGTAGCTACTGCTATGGCTACACTTGCTTCACTCCTTCAATTAGGGCAACATGAATCTAGATTTGAATTCCTGGTGGAAGAGCTACATCACCCTATCTATGACTCCCAAGAAAGTCATGTGATTTGTACCCTTGTTAGTCATGAGTCATCTCGTTATGGTGCCATTACTCATACCTTCATGATGGCATTATACCTGAAACCTTTAACTGATCTAAATGCAAAAACCTTACCCAAAACACCTCTCACCATTCCCTTATCTCTGGTGATTTGTATAGGAGGGGTCTAGATGGAACACTTCTTAGATGCTTAGAAAAGGAAGAATCTAACCAAGCGTTAGTTGACATCCTCGAGGGCATCTATGGGGGACATTCCAATGGTCTTGCCATGGCTTGAAGGTTGCTTAGGGTGGGGTACTATTTTCCTATGATGTATATTGATGCAATATCTTTTGCAAAGTCATGTGAAAAGTGTCAAAAACATGGTAACCTAATACATGCTCCAAGCAGGGAGCTCATTCCTTGTATATCTCATTGGCCATTTTAGCGTTGGGCCTTTGATATTGTTGGGTAGATTCATCCCAACTCATTAGGTGGACACAATTTTATTATCACTACTACTAATTATTTCACTAAATGGGTAGAAGTTGTCCCACTTTCTATTTCCTCAGGCAAGATAGTCTCTCTATTCATTCTGAACCATATCATCTGTCGATATGGAATGCCTTCTGAGATTATCACTGACAACGGGGGACAGTTCAAAAATAAAGACCTTAAACAACTCTACAAGAAATTCAAGATTAAACAACATTGGTCCTCCATTTACTTCCCGCAAGGAAATGGTTAAGCAGAGGCATCAAACAAAACCATTCTTAAAATCCTACATCGAATAGTTTGTAAGAGTGGTAGAGATTGGCACTTAGAGATAAATTCAGCTTTGTGGGCCTATAGAACAAGTATTCATACTCCTACTAGGGCTACTCCTTTTTCTCTTATATATGGCGCTGAAGTAGTGTTACCTTTAGAGGTTGAGATTCCTTCACTTAGAGTTTCCCTCAAAGGTCTAGTTACAGATGAAGACTACCACCGCCATGAGACTTCAAGAGGTAGAACTTCTAGATGAGAAATGTCAAGCATCATTTGACCATATGAGGGTTTATCAAAAGTGCATTTCCAAAGCCTTCAACAAAAAGGTTCATCCTAGAGAATTCCAACTGGGAGATCTTTTCCTACGTGAAAATCCTAAGAATCAACAGCATAGAGATCAAAAGAGAAAATTTGAACCTAATTGGCTTGGACCTTACATCATTACAACTTTTGGGACATGTGCTTATTTACTATCTAAAGTAGCGGGAGAGAAGCTCCCTGATCCTATCAACTTCTTGCACTTGAAGAAGTTTTATCCATGATGTTGGTTCTGTCTAGGGGCATCCTTTGTACATACTTATTGATCCTAAAAAAATCCTTAAAAAATGATATATTGTCAACAATTATAAAAATTTGAAAATGTCCTGAAAAAATTATCATCTTAGTGAAAACCTAGCAATAGGAGCTTTGATGTAGCTCCAAAAAAATTATATATTCCAAAAATACAAAAAAAATCAAAAAATTTAAAAATTTAAAAAAAAAAAAAAAAGTGCCTTGGTGAAAACCTGGAAACAAGCGCCTTGGTAGTAAAAAAAAATTTATAAAAATTCCTGAAAAAAAAATTTGCAATAAAATCCAAGTGGTGAAAACCTAGAAATGGGCACTACTTGAGGCCTTTGCACCCCTATTTCTTAGCACGTGTCCTCGACACTTAGCCTTTATCCATCATGCCTTGTCCTTGTTGCCTTGGTTTGGAATTGGTCTTTGTCTTTGTCTAGGGGGCATAACTGTGTTAGCTTTGGTCTCTTGGATGCATTAGTCTTTAGGACACCTCACAAACAGTGTTTTTAAACACCACCCCAACTATGTTTTTCAACACAACCCCTAGCATCGAGTTTTTTTCAACACTTATCAGTTTGGTCTTACCCAGTTTTGTCATGTGATCTTACCTTCTTACAAGCATTCAATCCTTATCCTTGGAACTCAGTATCAGTTAACACACTTAAATTTTTAAACACAACACTTAATGCTTGAGCTATATCATGATCTTTTCTTTGTGTGCTGACTATTAATGATTTTTGTTGAGTGTCCTTGTCTAATAAGTCTCTTTGCTATACATAGCTAGAGGACTTGGGACATGGGGCATGTTTTTATTTGCTTTCTACTTGTGGGTGTGGTCTTGAAACTCTAGAGTGTCTCTTGTTGTCCCCTTGAATCACTTAGGAGATTTGAGGCATCATCCTTGACTATTTTTGCACAACCGTTCTTATGGTCATCCCGACATTTATGCCTTGATGCGAGCATGGTTTTTCTATATTAAATTGGGTAAGCTAACATCAAAGTCATCTTGACCTTTATGTCTTTGATGCTTAGGTTAGAATCTTTCCACATTTCAATCCGATATAAGTCACATTCATATCTTCATAGTTGCACTTGTGACTAGTGGTGATTGTGTGATTTTTCGATGTCTGTTAATAATGGCCCAATGATGAAAATAAGTTCCTTAACATTCTCTAATGAATGATGAACACAAAATCTGATTTTACAGTTTCTCTATTGCAAGTACACCTTTGCATTTTCATATAGCTTGCATTGTTAGACTTCATGTTAATTTGCATTTTTTAGGCTGCATTATGAGTTTGAGAGGGTTTTCTTTCATCTTTCTTTTGGACCTTTAATCAACTGTCGTCATGTTTTGATCTTTATTTCTTTAACTTCTTTCATGATCTCAATCAAAATTGTCTTAAATAGTTCATTGACTTTGGGGCATTCTCTTTCTTAAGGCATATTCTCTTTCTTCTCTCCATTTCTTTCCACCTCTTCCAAACTTCTATCTTCCATTCGCTTGATGATCTACCTTGGTTCTGTGATCCTTATATCTTTCATCTTACATCAAGAACCTTATTTTTAGTTCAATTTGATCAAATTTATCAATTTACTATTTCTCCTCTATCTCATTTTGATTTCAATCACGAGGGGGCAGTACCTATCAAACTTCAATCCTTGATTCAACTTTATCAATCCTATCAATTGCTCCGATTGGGGAAACCTTGATTGAGATTCTTATCTTGGACATGTCAATTACCTATTTACAGGGGTGTTGACCTTGTCTTTTTTAATCAGCTTATCTTTGTCCTGATGTGTTCCCGTCCATCAATCACACGTCTAGGTTTTTTTTTGATCCCAAATCGATCTCACACTTCAACTGCATTCTTTGACTACATGTGTTCCCATAAAGATCACACATTAGTCAAAGAGGGACAAATGTATGCACCCTAAAATGGTCAACTAGACTATGGGCCCCCATTCTTTAATTTATCAAATGACAGAATCAATTTATCAATTTCCTAAATCAATGCCTTACAATATTTTCAATTCAAATCAATTTCCTTGATCAAATTGTAATTAATTCAAATATTTCAATATTTCCTAAGGTTTTATCATTTTATCCTAAGTTCTATTTAATTAAGAGAACATGCTCCCTTTTAATTAAATAAAAAAAATCTTTTAAATAAATAATAAAATCCACCTTATCCTATGTGTGCACATGAAAAGAGAATTTCTAAATTTAAAATAAAAAGAAAAAGACTTTTTGTCTACACATTGACTGCACACTTTCCAAGATGAGTGGAATCTCCTTTTGCCTCTTAATCTTTTCCACACATATTTTTTCCTCTTAACCATGTCCATTAATTTTGCCTCTTGAGAATCTTGTGCACCAAAGTCAAAATGAGAATTTTTCTCCACCCTTGCATTTTTCCTCTTAATCTCTACCATTCATTGCTCTTTAAAAGGATCCCTCTCCTTCTCATTTTGGGCATGGAGATTTTGTAGATCTAGATTTTAGGCATCCAAATTTTAGAGATCCAGATTTTATGTTATTGTTATGCTACAGGTTTAGAGAGCAATTTTGGAGGAGAGTTTGAGCACTGGAGCTTGAACATTGCAACTTCTCTTTTCTTGTCTTCTTCTCTCATGCCTCCATGGAAATCCATTTATATTACTCTTGCACTTCCATGGTAGATTAGATTCACATTTCATTTCATATAATAATCTTGAATGTGTATTTTCTTTCATAGATTAGTTTTCTTTCATGCATTTTTATCATATACAATAGCTTTCATTTTCATTTGCATGCATGCTTGATGATCATGGAGATTAGAATTATTGCTTTTCCTCTTTGAATCTCTCATTTTATGGTGTACTTGCATGGGCACAAACTAGGTCTAAACTGAGGGCCTCCATTATAAACCCTTGCACTCCATGAATAAAGAGCTATGAGTCACCATTTGAGACCTCATTCTTGTGCAATCTTGGATATAATGACTCATAGAAGTGTGTCAACATTTTGGCACACACTAGATAGAGGTGCATACTGAGTCTATGATCTATGATCCCATCAAGAACCCTATGACTACCACTTCTTGGGCTTAGATCTCTTCTGACCCTAAGGAGGCCTTTGTCTCTAACTCTATTATGACTAATGTTTTTGTTGTGGCTAAGGGGATCTAAATGATCCAGATGAATTCCTCTGATTCCCATTCCAATGGGATCTATGAAAACTAGAAGACTGAGGTGTGGGATTATGGTTCTCAGACCTATCTCATGCATCATGAGATCTATTATAGATCTCCTCAGCTATCATGGCCCTCTTAATAGTGTAACGAAGATCTCTTGGAGGTACCATGTGCACTCTCTCATATAGTGTGCTTCAACCCCTTAATGAAGTGGTTGATCTATAGTTTCTCATTCTTCATATAATCAATGTATGGAAGGAGCTCGAGAAAATTTCTCTCCTACTATAAGACCCCTTTGTTGGAGGTCATGAAACTCATCGATCCGATGCTACCTAAAGTGCTCTGACATGTATCTGGCTCTGAACCTCTCTAGAAAAGTCTCCCATGAGAAGGTATCTATAACCAAGTGGTTCTTATACTCATCTTGCCTCTACCATTTAGAAGCAATCCCTCTCAACATGTGCATTGCAAAGTGTGCCTTTAGGTTGATCTCATAAGGATGCAACCAAGAAAAATGCTCAAGGCTCAAGACCCATGCCTCAGCCTCAATCCCATCTATAGATCCTATGAAAGGTGGTGGATAAAGGTGAAGAAGATCCCTAATTTGATCCCCTACATCACGGGGCACTCTCTGCACTACCTTAGGTGGTGGCTCTAGCATGTGAATTGACTCACCCTCATGATTCACCTATCCCTCAACATGTCTAGGAGGAGGCCTCCTACTCCATTCTCGGACCTTAGTCTACTACCCCCTGGAGGCAATCTATCCATGATAATACCACTGAGGTTCTGAAGTATATTCATAATGTCTGGGTTGGGATTTGGTGGTGGCATATGGAGAGGTCCCTACTCGCCACCTACTCCCTTTGTTATCTGCTCAACATCCCCAACTATCACATGGGAAACCCTAGCACTTCACCCACGATGATGACCATTATGTGTGACTGGAGGCATCCTACATAAGGAAGTATTTAGAATTTTACAAGAAGATCTTCATGGCAACGCCAAAAAGTCTTCATCATCAAGCCCATCAAGGTAAACTAATAGCTAGGTCAAATTCTTAACAATCTCTACTATAGATTTAGTAATAAGAACAATAAAAGAAATGACATTTCCATTTTTAAATCTCAGAAAATAATATTTGTTATATATTTAACAGACTATATATTTCAAATTATTATTTTGAAATAACTCTTATGTTGAATGTTATTCCTTTGTTTTATGTCATAGAGACGAATGCTATCTTTTTTTTTGTTAAAAACAATATATATAAATAAAATAATTTATTTTATTTAAAAATCCTCATGGAGGAAGGGGGTTGTTAGTTTTTGTATGCAAACCTGGTCCCCCATTAACCTATGGTTGTAGAGGCTTGGTCGTCGCACCCCTAATGGGAATGCAGAGGCTTAAAGCCTTTCACACCCCATTGGGGTGGCAGAGGCTCCCTACACACTGCTCCCAAAGGGATGACTGTGGCTGGTCCATCACTCCCCAAAGGGGATGTGATGGGTTGTGTCCCTACTCCCTAAAGGGGATGTGGTGGGACACAGTCCCGTCACATTAAGGTTTTAAAAAAAAATTTAAAAAATTGTTTTATAAGTTTTTTTTAATGTTTTGATTACGTAAAAGTAGGTTTTGAAAGGACCCGAAACCTTTTATAGAAAAATTTTAAAATAAGCATTAAAGTTCCAGTGGAAACAGTGCCACAGTACCAAAAAAGACACCAAAAAACTAACAAGTCCATCAAAAGAAAGACGGGGAGAAAAAGGATAGCAAAAAGACAACAAACAGCTGGCTAGATATTCTTCATTAGTTCAACTGCATGTTCAGCCAACATCTACATATTAGCAAAGGAAACTTTGAGTTCCTCTATATCTTTGTTCTTATGATCCTCCAGCTTTTTGAATCTTGATCTGGTTCTTTTATTAGGTCTGTGATCCTCCTTAACCTCCATGAGTGCCTGCTCCCCTTTTCCCTACTCCATCTTGTCCACAAGTATCTTGACATGCTCAGTCGAGGCCTTGAGAATGGAAAAACTCTGCTCAATGATGTCACCCATTATCTTTTCCAACTGCTCAATTATGTTCTCCATTTTATCAATTCTCTTAATCATGTTACCACCTTTCACCACATCCCCCTCTTTTATTTTGTTCTCCATTAAAATGATTTTGTCATTGAAGGATGTTATCCCCTTAGCCCTACCAATGGTCTCCTTCAGTTCATCAATACAAAGTCCCATAGTCTTCTCTCCCAAATTCATTTTTCCAAGAGCCCTAGTATCCTTCTGAAGCTATTGGATTTGGGTTTTAATAGTGTTGATGTCATTTTTCATGGTGCTAAGGTTGTTAAAGAAATAAGTACACCCCAGGTTATCAAAGTCCTTTTTCACACAAGTCGTCTCCTCCTTGGAACTCTCCACCCTACCCCTGTTATCAGCCAGACTATCCT
>BSBK01006967.1:895000-967500 GCA_027943335.1 Chamaecyparis obtusa
TTCTTTCACAAGGCCATCACAAAAATCACCATTCCTTCCAGTATCCATACACAAGTAAAATCTCTTATGGGCCCCAAAGAAGTAGATACAAAGATAAGATGGCAACATGGAGACCATACATCCATGTTTTATCCCCTTCCTGCATGAGGAAGGACTCTACACCATTTGGGAATTCACAACTAAAACCCTTCACCCTCAAGGCTCTCTTCCCTCCCAAGGGTGATTTTAGCCTTGTACACCCCAACAAAATAAAGAAACAAAAACAAAAACAAAATCAGAAAAATACACTAAGCAAGAAACCATGAAAGACAAGCTTGAAGTTTTACAAAACTACTTAAAAATACCACACAAAACTCTGCATAAACACATATGAAAATAAAACAAGTCTTCCATGAAAGGAGCACCAACCTTGCTCCAAGCTATGGCAATGAAATTTGAGTAGAGCTCCCTTCCTACAAGCCTTCCTTTGCTTAGTCCACTAGAAGTCTCCAAAATTAAAGAGTGGGCAATCAATCTACCAAATTCCTCTCCATCCCACTAAAAGGAAAACCCTACCTAACATCCTACCTAACCTCAAAGGTGATTGGACACACTATCCAAGGGTTCTCTCTCCAACAAGAGGGAAATTCAAATTTTCAAGAGAGGAAGACATGACACATTTTCCAATTTTTTCACATTTTATAAAGGCATTTTTAGAAGAGACAAAAATGGCACAAAAACATCATATTGGTCAAAATTTGACCCCCAACCCAAAGTGCACCTATGGGGTTATCTTATTTTAACCCTAACTAACCCCTGGGGTCACATTTAACCTCTCAAAAGTCCACTAAGATTTGACCCACAAAAAATTGAAATAAGATTCCCTCCCAAGGCTCAACAACCAAGATACCTAACCTTGGGATACTGCAAGGTGAGTCAAAGGTGGAAGACAATCAATAAAAAATATACTTTTCCCTACCAACTCACATACACATGTGTCAATTGACACCACATAAAGTCACAACACATCACTACACACATGGCATGCCAAGTAGACATAAATATAAAATAAAATAAACACAATTTTAATAATACATTCAAACATGACTTTACAACATTAACACATAACAATGAGGTTATTTCTCCCTTTGGATTTAACCTTGGCTTAACAAGATTTAAACATGCATCCATCTTTAATTTCCCCTCATTTAATTTAATGGTCAATTTCTTGCACACTAGATGGAAATATCAGTAGCTCATGAAAGATCGATGACATATATAAAAATTACATCATAAATAATCACATAAAAATACATTATATAATCTAACTACATCTGCTCAATATCACATGAAATTCACTTAATCTCAAGAATTCATTTCTAAATTTCTAAGAATTTATTTCAAGGACACATACATATATCAAATAACCTAATTCATAAACTAGGTTCATGTCACATAAACATTTCTTTCATCAACATGAAACTAAAGTATAAGATTCTAAATTAAATAATTCATCAAATACCATAACATCAAGACTTGAAAATCAAAGCATGGAAATATGTCCTAAATCATCATCCACATTATCATAGGTCATCACATAGTATCAAAAAATATAAAATCCTTGTCTAAACAATCCAACATAACAAAATAATGTACCATCATGATAAACGTAAGGTGGATAAAGTCTACTATCAAATGATGGTGCGGGGTGAGGCCTCACATGGTTCTCCTCATGAACTTATTCTTCCCTCCTAGGTTCTCTTCTTTCCTTCTCCAAGGCTTCTATCCTATCAAGGAATTGAAGTCTTTCTATCCTCATCTACCTCTCTTCTCTTTCCCTTTCTACCTCTAGTTCTCTATTTTCCCTTTCCTTCTTCTCAAGTGTTGCCTTCAATTCTTCAATCTCTCTAGCCATCTGCTTCTTAGGTGCCATGAATCTTCAGAATTCTACCCAAACCTTTCCCTAATGCTCTGATACCACCTGATATAGAGGTTGGTCTTGTGTAAGGACTAAATGATATATTTTAAGGATAAACCTTTGAGTGGTTTAGGCACTAGCCAATAACCCCTAAGGCTTAAAAGTACCAAAAGTGAACACACAAGGCCACACCCTTCCCAAATGGATAAGATGGATATATTTAACCTATATTAGTTGGATTCAACAATAATTTACAAGTTTTAAGTTTTATAACTAAACCCAACACCCTAAACCCTCAATTTGACAAATAGGCCTAATAGCCCCTCCTTACAGGTCAACAACGACACAAAAGCACAATTAACTCCAAATTCCCTCAAAACACTTAACAAACAAATTTACTTTTTAGATACCTTTTTGGATGAACAATAACATATAGGAAATTTTGTATGTCTTTTTTTGGACAAATTCAAGGGTCTTTAGACTATACCCTATCAGCAAGCACCAAATAAGGCAAATTAAGAAAGGAACTATAAGTTATATGTCTTCCCTGACTTCAAGACTCTCATCAATATTTACATATGCTTCAAAACCTATAAATATGAAATCAATTTGGGTCTTGGATGCCTCCAAGTGTTAAAGCCCCAAATTGCTCCCAAATAACCCTCTAAACTAGGTCTCTTCAATAGAACTCTCTCCACTCACTTCTAGTACCAACAAAGGGTGGATCCACCATGAATATCATGTATCTAGACACCAGAAATCATAAAATTTATACCTCCTTTGGATAGTTCTCTCAATATTTCTCCATACCAACAACTCCATTTATCCTTCAATCATTGTTACTCGATGATCACCATTAAGTCAAACTCTTTGTATGCACATTAATTTGTTAGTTTCATATTTTACACATTAGGGATGCATCATTCTATGATAATTAGGCTTATATCATCCATGGAATGATCATCCATTCATTGGATTGGACAAAACTTGCAAAGAAACCCTAATTTCTTGTGACAGTCAACCTTGTTTATTCAATTAGTCAATTAAATGAACTTCAAAGAATGTGATATGAATTGAAAACAATACTAAACAAGTTCCTTGAAATTCCAAATCATCCACTGATCAAATGGAAACACAAAACAACATCAAAATGCAGAAAACTGTATAGTTTTATTGATTTTCATGCACTCATTCGTACACCAATCCTTTCTTTGTCATGGATATGTCGTACAATGATCAAGAAATTACTTAATAACCTTCCCTAAACCATTTTCAACCAATTGGGATCAATTACCATGTTTATTTAATCCTTAAACTCTCTAAAACTAAATTCCCACCAAAATGCTCCTAGTTGTTGGGATTCAAATATTTGAATCTACCATCTTACAATTTATTAAATAAAACACCAAATTGACCTATCAAACTTTCTTAGAAGATCCATAGGACCTTATCAAATATTCCTAAATCCATCTAAAACTCCTAAGGAACCATTTACATCATTTTTGACATTTTTCTCATTTCCCACCATTTAAGATCCTAAGGTCCTTAACAGGCCCTTTAGGATTGAATATATTTTCATTGATTTTATTACTTCTAAAGCCTTCAAGGAAATTATTGACTTTAACAAATGCCAATTTACTTTTTCACATTCCTTAATGTCTTTGGTTTTTTTTTTCTTCCTTAGGTAACTTGGCATGCCCTAATGCTCCTGCATCAAATATGATGGAGGATTTATTCAATTTGGAAATGACACTCCATGTTCTCTGAAAGGAAAAGGATCCATTATATTGAATGAAAATATTAAATGTGATAATCCCTATTGGGTTCAAAGACTAAAATACAACTTTTTGAGTGTTTCATAATTGAATAACACTAGTCACTGATTGGAATTTCAGAACAAAAAGGTGAAGTTCTATGATGTTGTTGGAGATTTGATTAGAGCTGGTGAAAAATCTAAAGGTAAATTATTCTACCTTGATACTACTACAAAAATGTGCTTGTTTGTTAAAGTTGAAGATACTTGGTTATGGAATAAAAGACTCTGTCATGTAAATTTTGATAACTTAATCAAGGTTAGTAAGAAAAATAGAGTCATGGGTCTACCGAGATTAAGAAATCCTGGTAGAGTTATGTGTAAGGAATGTCAGATTGGTAAGATGATTAAATCAAGATTTTCAAAGAAGTCTTACTCATCTAACGGTATATTGGAACTAGTTCATGTTGATCTTTGTGGTCCTATGAGAGTACAAAGTTATTTTGTGTTAGGCTACAACTGATTAACTACTTGGAGAACAAAATGTGAATATGATCACTAAGCTACTAAGGTATATGTGAGACATTAGATCAGTTGTTATATTGTCATTGATTTCAACTAGCTTTGACTTTACTTATCATGATAGTTGCAAACATCTGAAGAAGGTAATATAGGTGAAGGAAAGGAGATATTAGCATGAAGATGATATGTATGAGTAAGTTATGAATATGATATTCATTGGGTAACTTATTGATGAGTCTATGAAAGTATGATAGTCATTTGATTAACTTACATGATTTTGTTAAGTATTGAACATCAAGAATGAACAAGTTAATTTGGTCAGTATATGAAGAACTTAGTGTATAGTGAGAAGATGTAGTATACACCGAGCAGGTGTAGTGCACACCGAGTGTTGTATTAATCGAGAAGGGAGAAACTAACATATCATAGCATTAATTGAGTGGGAGAAATAAGGAGGAGCATTTGATTGCTGACATGAGATGATGAGTTGGATGAATATAGAAGATTCCAAGGATAAAGATAAAGTTTGTTATGAAGGTCTCCAGCTGACGAAATTCAAGGTTGATCGAATGATGAAGATTGAAAATGTCTTAAGGCACAAGTTATGAGGAAGGTTAAAGAGACAAAAACAATGATGGAGATTAAGAGGAAAAATCTAGGGCTAAAAAGAAGATGGTTTATCATGTCTATATAAGGAGATAAGAAATTCAAAGGAAGGAATTATGTGAGGAAGAAGATTGCATACATGCAAATCTAGTCTGCAGACCACACAAAGCATCAGAAAGAGTTAACTAAGAAGAATAGAGTTGGAGGAAGAAGGAATATTGAAGAGATTATGATGACTAGATTTATATTGAGCTTAGCATAGATATGAATATTGGCAAGTGAAGTTGCATTTGAATCAGGTCATATATTATTGCTTTCTAAACATTTCTACAGAAAAAATCTTTTAATCGAGTGAGACTTAACCATCTTTTTTTATTTCTTAATGGAATTCAATGAATGTTTCTTGTTTTCTTGTTGACCCAAGTGAATGTATGGTCAAATAGAACTATTAGTGATAAATCCTCTAACAAGGTCACACCTTACAGTGTGTTTTGTAACCTTCAACAGGGTTGGCTCTTAATTGAGCTCACTTTAGAAGAGTGAAAATATGTTGGGTACTAGTCCCAGGTGGTTTTTCCCTTAATAGGGTTTCCATGTTAAAAATCAAGTGTTAAATGTGTATGCAAGTGATATTTTGTTATTTTACTTTACACATTACAATAATTGGTTAGATCGGTATATACTAGATGATTTATCAGACAGTCAGTTAATAAATCAGAAAGGAATAGTCTAATGTTTATTGAGGTGTTTAAGTTTATTTGTTTGAAATTGGTATTATACATCTGTGGGGGAATTTGGGACTATAGGATAACTGGACTTAATTAATTCACCTCCCCTCTCATTTATCTAATATTATGGTGATCGGTATTTCATTCTATTTGTTGATGACTACTTAAGGATGATGTCTATAATGTTCTTAAAAGAAAATTTTGATGCATTTCAAATATTTAAATGGTATAAGGCAAGATTTGAGAAGGAAATAGGTAAGTAGCTAAAGTGTTTAATATTAGATAGAGGAGGTGAATTTATCTCTGATGAACTTACTGTCTTCTACAATGAGAATGGAATCAAAAGACAAGGCTCTACAATAAGAACACCACAACAAAATAACATAGTTGAAAGAAGGAACAGATCAATAGTTGATTGTGCTAGAATATTGTTTATTTAGAAGGAGGTTACACAAACATTCTAGAGAGAAGCCATTAGTACTATTGTTTACACCCTCAATCGAGTACAATTGAAGAAAGGTACAAACAAAACTCCTTATGAACTTTTGTATGGGCATACACCTAATGTTGGCTACTTTAAAATCTTTGGAAGTAGGTGTTATATTCTAAAAGATACTAGGAATGGAAATTTTGATTCTAAAGGAGATGAATGTATATTCCTAGGTTACTCCACAAAGAGAAAAGCTTATAAATTTCTGAATAAGGATACTAAGAAAATTGTGGAAAGTGCAAATATAAAAATGATGAGATTACAAAAATAAATGAAAAAGATAGAAAAAGGGAACCAGATGATTATCAAATATTTGTATATGTATAGGAAGGAATTTAAAATACAGTACCTGAACTGGAAGAAAAAACTGAGGAACCAGTTGAGCCCCCACCAAGAGATGAAAATGTTGAATAATAGAGAATGGAGTCAGTGCTAACAAAGTATGTGAGAAAGAACCATTCACCGACTCAAATTATTGGAGACAAAAATGTAGGAGTCTTGACAAAAAGTAAGTTAAGAGACAACACATGTCTGATTTCAAAATTTAAGCCTAGACTAGTCAAGGATGCACTTGAAAATGAAGATTGGGTTAATGTAATGAAAGAAGAGATTGATCAAATTGAAAAGAACAATACCTGGTCACTAGTATCGAGACCTAAGGATAAGAATGTTATTGGTACAAAATGGATTTTTAAGAATAAACTAAATAAAAATGGAGAAGTGATCATAAATAAATCTAGACTTGTATGCAAAGGATATGCTCAAGATGAAGCTATTGACTATGGTGAGACATTTTCTCAAATCGCAAGACTAGAAGGTGTGACAATTTTACTTGCATATATTTCTCACAAAGGTTTCAAAGTTTATCAAATAGATGTAAATTCTGCATTCTTGAATGGAATACTTGAAGAGGAAGTATACATTGACCAACCAGAAGGATTTGTTGATAAAAGTAGGAAACACATGGTATGTAAACTTCACAAGGTATTGTATGGTTTGAAGCAAGCACCCCAAGCATGGTATTAAAGACTCCACTCATATCTAATGAGAATAGGTTTCATTAGAACTAGTGACAATAGTAATGTGTACTTAAAAAGTGAATCTAAAGATAAGGTACTAATTGTTGAAATATTTGTTGATGATATTATATTTTAAGGAAATGAAATAATGTATAAATCATTTACTGATGAAATGAGAAAGTAATTTGAAATTTAAATGATTGGAGAGATAAAAAAAAATTCATTGGATCCAAATTCAACAGACCAAATATGACATATATATATAACATAGTCAAAATACATCAAAGAGATCATGAAATCTTTTGGAATGGAAGACTCAAAACCGGTTGGAACACCGATGATTACCAGATGTAAATTGTAAAAGGAAGATGACTCTACCGAGGTAAATGAAACTGTATATAGATCCATGATCGGTAAGATACAGTATGGTGTTCATAGTATGCCATATATTGCTCATGATGTTGGAATTGTGGCTAGATGTTCTTCTAATCCTAAAGAAATGCATATGACTGTTGTGAAGAGAATATTTAGATATCTGAAAGGAACTGGGGACTATGGTTTATGGTTTATGGTTTATGGTACAAAAAGGATGGTAATTTTGAACTGAAAGTGTATACTGGTGCTGATTGGGTAGGAAATATGGATGACAGGAAAATTACAAGTGGATGATCTTTCTTTTAAGGAGAAATATTAGTGACATGGATAAGAAAAAAGAAAAGTTGCATTTCACAATCTAATACTAAGGCAGAATATGTTGTTGTTGCAATCAATTGTTCAAATATTATGTGGATAAAATAACTACTTGAAGGGATACAAGAAGAGATAGATGGTCTCATGACAATCTATTGTGATAATACTAGTGCTATAAACATTTCAAAGAATCCGGTGATGCACTCAAAAACAAAGCACATATCAATCAAGTATCACTATTTGAGAGAACAAGTACAGGGAAAACAAGTAAAGCTGGAATATGTGAAATCTAAGGAATGACTTGCTTACATATTCACAACTCCATTTCCTAAGGATACTTTTAAGTACCTAAGATCTAAACTAGGAGTCATTCCCCTCTCTAATGCTCATTAGAAAAATATGCAAGTTCCATCAATTCATGGTTTATTATAATATCTATTTGTGATTTGATGCAGATATTCACTCTTTAGGAATAACCTAAAGTTGTGAGAAAAATATGAGAAAAACATAAGTAATTGGTACAAGCAAGGTACACGATGCAACTACAAGGATAGTCAAGTTTCATATTAAGGTATTGTAGGTACCTTTGGCATTATTGTCAAAGGGGGACAGAAACATAAAGAGAGAATGATAACCTGATCAAGAAGAGAATGAAATGGGAGAGAATGAATTGAGACATGAACTATTGAAGAAAGAAGGAAGATATGACTAAGGGGGATATTGTAAAGAATGAAGATTACTATTATTCGATGGTATATTTTAGATACGTGATGAGATATATAAATTGTGTTTCCATCAATTCCAAAGGGAGATTGTTACCCCAACTGATAAGATCGTTGGTCTGATGAGAATGAACAAGGTCAACCAAGAAATGAAAGATATGTAGAAGGATTGGATCAATTGTTATGTTTTCATTGATGTCAAGGCTATTAACTTATTGATTTCAAGTTTCCATATCAATCTAAAATATATGATGTTGAGAGAAGAAATGATTGGTATAGATAGAAGATGAAATAAAGAAGGGATGTTAAGTATATGAGCTTAATTGGGCAATTTTTGAATTGGTCTATGATAAGGTAATATTGATTTGATTATTTTACATGATTCAATGAAGTGTTAAAATGATGCACAAGTCATTTATGTTAATCGATAACAAAGGATTGAAGTTGAAAAGTAAAAAGACAAGGAAACAGTATGTTTTACCGAGCTGGAACTAGTTGTCTTTAAGTAAAGATATTGGTTGGTCATAGTTAACCGAGTGAATGTTAACCAAGTAGAAAGACTTAACTAACTAGATGAAGCTGGTCAGTTAATCAAAGAATCAAGTGAAAGATGACATCAATTGAATATTTGGATTGATCTAGAAGATTCTAAGGATGGAAAAAAGTATGGTAAATGAAATCAACTTATCAAAATCATTAGGTACAGATAAATGGTGAAGATTTAATGATTGGTTTAAGATCCAAGAAATTTTCAAGTTCTAGGGTAAAGATACAGTTGGTGAGAATCATAAAATGTTTTATCAAGCTATATATTTGATCGAATAGATGAGATTAAGCAGTGATAGGAATAAGCAAAAAAAATTATCTATATAAAGGATGATCATGATGATTATGATACTGATGTTGATACTTTTTTTTGTTGATGAAGTGTTGATATTCAGAGAAAAAACCAAATTGAAAAGAAGGCTACATGGAGTAGAACAAAGTTGAAAGATTGTGTGAATGAAGTGAAGAAAAGTGATGAGATGAAGCATATGTATTGATCATCTAGAAAGGAAGAGTTTAAAGAGGAAAAATGAACAGAAAGGAGATCTGAATAGGAAAAGGTAGTTGCATATTTTAACAGATCATTTCATTGTTACTTTCTAATCATTGTAGCAGAAAATCTCTTAACCCAGTGGATTTAACAGTCCTAATTTATAAATCCTCTGTAAGGTGACATTCTAACAAATGTTCTTGTAGATGTCTAAAAATAATTCCTCTTAATTAATTTTATTTAATTAATAATCATTGTGGCATCATAATTAATTCTAATTAATTAATCATGGTTGTTATGTCCCTCTACCTGTTTAATTAAAATTATTTAATTAAGTTGGGTTCATTATCTAGAGTATTTAAATTTTATTTAGATACTCCCCTCTCTAATGTATTAAACTTATTTTAATACATGTCCCCCAATCTATTTTTGAATAAATTACTATTTATTTAAATCCCTCCACATCCTAATATTCTTCTAAGCCTAGATTAATCTAAAACCAATTTAATTAATCTAAATCCCTACCTAAAACCTAGCCTACACCAATCACCTCACTTGTTAAACCTAACCTCTCACCTAATCACTCCCTTAACATCACTTAAAAAGTGATTCCTAACCTCATTGGTGCTAATGAGTTTCTCACACATGTGTGAGAAACTCTTCCCAAGGAATCTACCAAACTTCCTTAAATGCTCCAACTCCTTCTTACAGCTTTGTCCCCCACGCTCTTCCCCAAAGTTGCTCACTCATGTGCGAGCAATCTTGAGCCCTTCAAACCTTAAATGCCCATCCTCTCTCAATTTGACCTTTCAATGTAGCCATCATCTCTAGCCTATGTGTCTCCTATATGGCTCCCATGTGGATGCCACATAGGTACCACCTCATCCAAGCCCTCTTCCTCCCTCCAAAAATATATAAATAAAGGCCCTTCCAAGAGAAAATCAAATATTTTGATCTCTCATTTTTTAATTATTATAATGTTACTTTAGATTTAGAATTTCATTAATCTTTTAGCATGTTAGTTTATTATTCTTGTTTTCCAATCTAAATCACATAGAATGCTTAAAGTTAATGTTGAATGAATGTTAGCTTACTTAGCATTGTAGTTTCCTTTTGATCTAGATCATATAGCATGCTTAATGGTAAATGAATCTCAATCTTCCATATCATTTGTAGTTATTAATCCTCATCTTTATCATTCTCATCATTGGAAACCTTATTACAAACTAGTCATTCATACTAGTTCTTGCATCATTTTGGGATCTCCTTTAGCTTGCATTTAGGACTTGATCATTTCAATCTTGCATTGGGAATCTTTTCATTTTGTTTTAGAAAGCACATTCACATATCTCCACAATGAAAAAATCAAATTGGGCTTGGATTCTGCCATTTTGGTTCAATCAGAGGTGGTGTGTTTGAATCTTTGTTGTAATGCATGCTTGTTTAAACTAACATTTGCTTGTCTACACATACTCCTGACAAGTTAGGTTCTTTGCATTCACATTTTGGCATGCTTGATGGGACACCCACCATGCAAAATTGTTCCTCATTTAAGGATTTTCCTTATCTGTTTCTGAAACCCCACAAATCCATGTATCAAACAGTGATAATCCTCGTACGAGTAAACAATATTTTGTTTGTTTACTCATACTATTCTGTGGTTATTCTCGTACTAGCGAGTGATAATTCTCATATTTTTTGGTGAGAATTCTCATACTAGAACTCTTCCAGAGAGTTTACTCATACTACAAGAAGGTGATACTCGTATTATTTCCTACATATTCTTGTACCATAAACTGCATTTCCTGTTTGCTCGTAATATGTAGTGTATTGTCTTGTATGAGTCTACATTCCAAAGTCGGATCTCTTTTTTCTCATATCAGGAACATAGAGCATTTTTTAGGTCTGAAATATTCATTTTTTTGAATTTTGGTAATTATTTTGGCTTCATATTATCCGTGACCTTCTATTTTGTAGGTTCCAACATGTCTTTGTAGGTCATTTGACAAAGAAATCGCTTGCCAAATCCATCAACATTTTAAACTACTAACACCTTTTTGTTGTAGGACACTTGTCAAAGAATCACTTGGAAACTATTAATCTTATTGGTGTTGCAGGTTGCCTAGGAGATACAAATAAACATTGTATTTTCATTAATATCTTTTCTAGGTATATTAACAAAAGTCCACTTGTAGTGTTTTTTAAAGTAATAGGGGATTATGCTCTTGTCCACTTGAGACAATTAGAAACCTAGACTCATATGATAATATGTTTTAATAGGGAGTTATGGAATGAACAAGTGTGTTTTAAGTGTTTGGGAGAAAACAACATTGGATAGGAGAGTATTCTCTTTTCCCCTTGAGGGAAAATTATAAATCTAGACTCCTTTCATTACCAATCCATGCTTTTAATTTCATCCTATAGATGGGCTTTTTGGTTGAGGTAAAAAGCTCCCAGTAATGACCCACATTAGAATGAGTGTAAGCCCACTACTCCAACTCACATTAATCAAATTTTATTCTTGGGGGTTAAAGCCTCAAAAGCTTAATACCATTAGAGCTTATCCTTGGCTCTCACCTAACACATCAATAGGGCCTCACGGTCCCAATCATATTTATGTGACTACCTATGACAATGTGCTTTTTGGGGCTATATGCCTAAATCAACATGTGCAGATATAAAGAATGTATTCAAATGAAGACCTTCACTAAGATCCATTAAATAGAAGCTACTTGATTCACCTCAAAAAGTGTGATAATCCAAGTACAAGGAGGATAGTAACCTCCCCAAGATACTCATCATATGGTGCATGTTATCACTATATAAGATTTTTCCAGCTTCATGCTAAAACTTTTCAAAAAAATCCAGTTTATAGACTTGATGGCAAGGTTTTATGGTGAAAACCCTAGGTTTGATGGAAGCCCTAGTTGGTTTTAAACCTTGTTATATTTCCACGTTACCTTTTTGGTTCACTAACTCCCCAAATACCCATGTGCTATTTTCCACCCTTTTTACTCATCACTTTATATGTTATATCGTTAGGATATCCGACAGGGTCACTTTTAATTATTTATGTCAAAGCCTAAGTTTCAGGTAAATTTTTCAATAGTTTATCCCCCTTTTAAGCTCGTGGTTGTCGTTGAACCATAAGATTACATATTGTCAGAACGTCTGACATGCACTTTGGCGATGAAGCGCCATCTATTCAGGTGGGCCCGTCAACAAAGGTATCCTAGCAGTTAAACACTGGATCACATCTACGACTGTCATTATACTGCTGGACCAAATTAATAACCTTTTAAGCATCGTGCTTTAGCGACAACTGTCAAATCAAGGTCTTTTCTGATGATGTAGGGTTTTGACAGCTTTTCTCCCTCGACATTTTCTTTGATTGACATATGTCTTAAGTGATGTCATAAAGGTGGGGTTGGATTTTTCAAAGCTTAAAGTTTTGTTTGATCCTACGGTTGTCATTTTACCACTGAGGAAAGATGATAGCATTTTACACTTACTCTTTAGCGACAACCGTCTGATTCTCTATAAAGGAGGAGATCTGTAGTGGGGCCTAAGGTGTCAGGTCACATCAATGTGTTCGCTTGCCATTGGTTGTTGGGAGTTGTGATGTGGCAGTTGTTAGGATGATTGGTACCAAGGAAGGAGAAGGTAAGGAGGCCCACTTACTAGCTTTTCACAATGTGGTAATTGTTGATTTGATGAAGGGAATTGTGGGGTCATCATTGTAGGAGGTGGTAAAACATGATGGGTTGGCAAAAAATCTTGTGGCTATCGTTGCACCACTCAAGAAAGATGCTTGTCTTTTATGCATGCGCTTTAGTGATAGGGTGACACCTGTCTTCTCTGATCAAAGTAAAATTAAGTTTTTTCTTTTCCCACATGGGTAATTTGAACTATTCTCATTGGCTGGGAGCTAGTTTGGGGAAAAGTAATAGAAGGTTGTGCGGTTACTTTTTCTAATCGTCTGATGCACCGGAAAGGAAACAAAATCAACGGTCTGAATTCAAATTTTTTACTCTGTGACATTTTTAACATCCTATGAGTGCTGAGGCTACCAACTTTTAGTAATGGCAGACTTAATGAGCTATGTGCAGATGGATTGTAAGCAGTTGGCGACATTATATGTCAAAATTGGATCGGTGTTTCTCCTTACCTCTCTCATAAGCATTTCAGTGAGCTAGATTGTTCTCTGGAAATGATATCAAACAAAATTTATAGGCACCTGGTAGGTCATTTTTTTGAAGCTAAGAATTGTTTGAAGTTTGTGAAGAAATTGTAAGAGAATTTATGTTGTCAGCTGGTAGTATTTAGGGTTTTCTCAGGTACTTATATATTGTTTTATAGAAGCCCTAGTTAAAATGCCACCAAAGAGGAATTTATCTGGGAAAACAGAGTATAAGGACAGGGGAGTCTTTGAAGATTTGATGCAATTACTCCCACATTCTGCTAATGGGGCAGCCAAATTAAAAGAATTGGTCCCAAGAAACCCTAGGGACTTAGTAGTTGAAGGACCTCATGATAGAGGAAATTGGATGAGAGATGCCAGGGTGGGGGAAGATCATAATGGTCTGATTCTATTTAGATCAGCTTACTCACAAAGGAATTCTTGTGCCCCCCTCAGCAACATTTGGCAATTTGATATTGGGAAGTTGGTAGTCCCTCGAGTTTTTATGGATGCGGAATTATTAATTCAAATTGTTAAGTGCTATGACCCTATGAAAAAGTGTGTCAAAGATGTAAATGGGAATGATTTGATTAGTATCACAAAAGAGGAGATTAGGGAGGTGTTTTCATTGAATGACCCTTATGTTGGATTAGAGAAAATAGATTTTGCTAAGTTTACAGAAGTGTATGAGGCTCAGAGGGATTATTTAAGGGAAGGGCCTTTGAGGGAGTTCATAGACCAGGTTGGATCCATGTGTGTCATCAGTTCAAGCACACCAGAGCCCTTCAGGATAGATTTGTTCAGTAAAAGAGCACAGGGTTTTTATAAGTCACTAACTTTGATTCTAGGGCATGATGAAGAAACTCATATGCCAATACCATATATGTTTATGATCGTACAATCATTACACCCCCAATTGGCATTGATTTTTTACTTTGCATCACATTTGGCTAATTTAATACATGAGGGATTAATGGGAATCAAGAACATGAAAGTTAGTAGGCCTTTCGAATGGTATTCAATGCTTATGCATATGTTCTTGTACAAGGGTGAGCAATTTTTCAGCTCAATAGTCAACATTGTGAAAGAAAGAAATGGGGAAATCCTCCCAGTACAATTGTGGACTACAGCCCTGTCATGGGATAGAATTGATGCCAGTTACATTGCATTTGACATGGACTTTGCTTCAAGGCTCAGAAATTTATTATTTTTTTACAATCCAAGGATTCCAAGAGATTTGTTAAGGTTGATTAGGCCAAAGGAGTATTGTCAAGACATTACCATTGTCCATAATTTTGGAGATATCATTTTGTACCCTGTGTCCACAATTTTTAGAGTTTATGGTTGCAGAAAGGCACCTTACATTTTGCCTTACCAAGTTCCATTAAAGGTAGGATATGCTGAGATTCTGAGGTAGATTGGTGACCTACAGGAGAGTGCCCTTACTGGTAAAGGAAGAGGGACATTTTTCCCTGATATAAAAATTGCCCACCAGTATGTGATTACTAAATGAGGATGGGTGCATTTGAAGTAGGTTTTGCATCCCTAAAAAATTTCAATAACCACCATCAGATGTGCAGACACAAAGGGTTTCCTTTCAAGAATGTTCAAAGACAAAGTAAGGTGTGCTCTCATAGAACACCAATTTAATTTTCCTGAGGAAATAATAAGAAATGAGTTTGACCTTCAAACTCAAGAAATTAAGAAGGAAAAATGGGTGACCTACAAGAAGACTATAGATTTCATTAGAAGTTTTGATAAGAATTATGACCCATTGAAGGGATTTGAACCCTGGGCTAGGAAAGTGGATGCCCTTATGGAACATTTTGAAGGGGTCATGCATGCAGTGAATGAAAAGAAAGTCATGGTCAGTAAGGCAGAGCCTGAAAAGGCTAAACAAATTTTGAGTCAACCAAGATACATGAAATTGACTCCTAACGGAACATACATTGTACAAAAGAGAAGTGGTTATAGTGTCCTTTTGCCAACACAACAGAGAGGTGAGGATCTTCCTTCTACATCAAGAGGAAAAAGGCCTTTGAGTGATCCAATAATGCAAGGACCCTCTCCAAAGAGGCATAGACAAGAAGAATCAAGGCCAGGAGAGGAACCTTATTCTCCTTCTCAATCCCCCATCCAATTAGATGAACATGGGGTAGCAGAACAATTAGTTCAGATGAGTAGTGAGGGAAATATTTTTGTTTCCAAGGATTAATTACAAGAAGGGATACCAGAGGCACCTAAGGAGGTTGCAATGGATCTTACTGTTACTAAATTTGAGGGTAAACAAATGGACCCTATTTTGAAGTAGGCTAGTGATTCATTTCTTGCTGATGACAAATTTGTCAAGGCTAGGGCATTCTCCCAATTTTTATGGAGAATGAAAATAAATCAATACAAGGAGATTTGTGAAAAGAAAAAGGAGGAATTCCCTGATAGGGATATAACAAAGATTGAAACTGAGACCAAGGGTGAACTGATGAAGTAGTTTGAAAAGGTTACTCCTGAGAAAGGAAGGGCTATGGTCCATACTACAGGGGTGTTGATTCTGCCAGAGTGGGATATTTTTTATGCAATAATCTTTGATCAGTTCAGGAAGAGTAAGGTGAAGACTCTTTCTACTGCAGAATAGGCTCAAAAAGCTACTAGGGGAACTACTTTTTTAGAGGATCATGTTTCCTTGGTGATGTGGTCCCTTAAGAGGGAGAAGAATAATGGAAAGAGAGAGGTCCTCTTTATGGAATATATAGGCAATCTATTGGTACAAAGAGTAGGTGAGACTTCTAGTGTAGAAGCTTCAAACCTAATTTTGGAGACTACCAAGTTCAATGTCAAGGTGGCAGAGAAAGATGCACAAGAGAAGGAAGAACTAAGGACCAAATTTGAAATTGTTTCAAGTCCTACAATGATCTTAAGAGTGAGTTAATCTAGAAGGATAATTTAATCACAGGTCTCCCCAATTGGCAATCTTTGACAAGCCTACAGTTGCTTCATCATCAAGCCCAACTATTGAATTTCCACCATCACCATTCCCAGAGACAAGTATGGATGCAAGAGTTAGTTGGGAGAAGCAATGATTGACTGAGGAAACTAATAAGTTGAGAGAAATAAGGGTGCAATTGGAGAAGGAAAAGGATGAACATGTAAAGGCCACAGCTTTGGTAAACCAAAAATATGAATAAAAAATGACAGATTCAATAATGCAATTTGCATATGATTTGAAGCCCTCAATTTTCTTCAATCATGCCAATAGATTACATGCTTTATTTACAGCTTTGAATAAGGATAAGACTGAAATGTCACCAGTTTTGAAAAAGTGGATTGAGAGGTCCCCAAATATGAAGCTTTTTCATTTATTTTCAAAAAGGGCAAGAGAATCCTGATCCGCTCATTAAGCCAGCACATCAAGCTGTGAAGAAAATAGTGCAGTATGACATTATTTTGGATAGTTTCATAAGAAAATCAAGTTTGATGAAAGGGAGAACTGATGCTTTCAAATTATGAACTGGTCTTTACCATTCTCATAGAAAAAGGAAAATTTAAAGAATCGTATCAGTGGAAAGAAGAGATGGATGCACTTCTGTCAGAGAGAGTGACTGGTGTCTTAAATGACACCTATTCTTTTATTAGCACCATCAAGTTGTTAATAAATGCAAAATCTATGTTTGATCTTCTTCAGCACAAGGTCAGCCAAATGGAGAATGAGTGGGAACAGTTATCAAGTAAGAAGGCTAAGTTTGTAAATTTTGAGTTCCCAAGTGAAGAGGTATATGATAAGTGGAGGTATCAGTACATACCTCATGTTCAAAAAGTAAATACTCCATCAACCTCTTGAGTAAAGTAAGATAGTTACTTTTTGAGCAATCAAGGTTGTTGAGATACAGAAAAACATTTATCACAGGATGGACAGTGAGATATTGCAATCAGATTTGTTGAAAAGGGATGAGGACAACATTGAAGACATGAAATAAGGTGGCTCATTTACAAAATATCTCATTTGTTTCATTAATGTATTTATTATAAACCAAATAGGGTTGTTGTAAAGTTTTAGGGTTAGGAATTTTGTAGACCCTAGAATGATCAGTAGCTTGTTGCACTTCCTTGTATATAAAGGATTTTCCACAATCATTCTAGGTATTGGGAGTTTAGGAGTTAAAAAGATAGAGATTTTGAAACCCTAGCCCTCAGCCGAGGATTGTAACTTTTTGTACCATTCTTATCAAAGAAATAGAGAAGAAGTACAGGTTTTTGCTGCTATTTTGCAAGCTTATTGTTCAAAACATGATGTATACAACATTCAAGGTTATACTTAATATAAATTTCAAATCTTTGTATCTCCTTTGAGTTTGTTTTGTAAATCTTTAAGTCTTTCTAAGATTTATATGTATGTATTTAGCTTTGAGTTCTGATCTAGGATTAGATTAAATACTGCTCAGGGTGGGATACATGTTTACTAAATTCATTTGAGGATTTTCTATAAGAAGGAAGGAGTTGGAGTGTTTTCTATTTATGTTCAAAGAATAATTATTCTCCGAATATCTTTGTATTCATTTTTTCTTCTGATGTTTTTCCCAATGGATAGGGCACTGGCCTGTATTTTCCTATCTTTGCTTTGAGTGGAATGATTGAAATCTTGTAATCCTAAAACATTCAATCAATACCAGTCTTTTACATTTATTTTACGTTATATGAGTTGTTGTACCCATTGATGGAGAGTCAATGAATAATAGTTTGTTATTTAGTACTTTCTCATTATCATCTATTGTAAGATCCAGTATTGAGTAAGGAATAGAGTTGAATCTATTGGATCAGGTGTACCCACCTTGGTTTTGTAGAGCCAGAAGTGAAGAGGGCAGTCTTGTCCCTATAGTTGGTCCAATTGCTTATAGATTTCCCACATTTGGAATTAACCACTCCTTAACATTAGTCATAAGCATATTGGTGTCTCATGGAGTGTAAAATCTTTTGAAGAACCAACAATGCCTTCTTGAACATTTGGAGTCATATAATACGACATCATGACTAGAGCCATTATGTGATTGGTGATGACTATATTCTGATTAGCTCTTCAAGTGAACCTAAGTCAGTGAGCAAGGATTTTCACACTCAACCAACTCCTTAGGGTAGTAATTAATTTTGATTTTTTATAACAAGAACCTCTCAAAAACATATGCACTACAAAGATGTTGTCAACTTCATTGTCACTATTGCTTGTCTCCTACAAGGTTTCTTTGTCCCTTGCCAGATTGTTTTCAGATGTGCGACTATTATCTTTTCTAATTTGAATGCTTAAAAGTGAGTCCTTGCCATCAAACAGATTGACTAAAAATCTCATTGTGAACAATCCCAACCGACAAGAACCTCCAAAATTTTATTTCCTAAAGGCTCTAACAATCATTTGGCACAATCAACATCCTTTACAGATATGACCAATTCAACAAAGCATAAGAAAGAAAAGCTACCAATTGCTCATGTTTATCAAAAAAATAAAATTATAGAATGTAAGTTTAAGGATCATCAACCCACCTTAACTACAATCAAGGAAGAATCCAAATACCAAGACAAGCTTGACAACGTAACTTACAATGCCAAAATCATGTAGTTTGGATCACGCTTTCAGATAAACTATCACTTTGTTATCCTTGAAAGAGAGGACTAGTAGCTTATCACACATTGCATCCTTTTAATTATCACTAAATAGTCTTAGAATCCCTGCATCTTAGATCATCCTTTAGGTTCATGTACGTCATCCCATTAGATAACCTCATCTAGGTCAAAACCAATCATCCTTGATCAAAATCAAAACCCAAAAATCAATCAAACCATTCAAGTCTCTGCCTAGCTCCATATCATTTTGAGCTTCTCAAATCCTTATCCTAAATCAAAATCATCCTATAGCTCCACCCTTTGCTAATCATTGTCTAGGGTATCTAAGTAATTATCTTTGTAAGCCTCATCATCTTGATCCAAATATTGGTTTGCGTCGACAAGGATCCCATCTTTCGAAGATCACAAGTCTATTTAAGGTTCATAATCCCATTTCATTTTAACCTACACTAGGAAAAGGAAACTCATTCTCATTTGGCACCAGGTAATCCTTAGCTCTTAGGACATCCCCATCATCCCAATGAATCACCATAAAAGCATCCTTTCATCCATCCAGGTTCATCCTAAGTATTGAATTTGTCTTTAGGCTTTCTTAGGACTATCATATCCCCATATTTAGGTTCCCTAGAAATATATTACATTCATCCATCATCTAGATCTTCATTTCCCCATCCTAAGACTTGCATTTTTCATGTTTGTCAAGACATGATCAAAGAAGAGAAAGGATATGGATCCTAATCTCTCCACTAGTTCATCTGATCCAAACAATCCTAACAACACAATGGTAACATATGATCCACAACCACCTCAAGTTGAGAATGTATGGGTGGATCCAACTGAAGTACCCACCATGGGTTCCATGGAAGCATTCATGAGTCACCCTGCTCATGTACAAATGGTTAGTACAATCATATCTCAAAATTGTCTTGCTATCTTAGCTAACTACACATAGGAGGGTACTCCCATTACACTAGAACTACAGCTCTTCAACCCCATAAACCCCACCAATGCCTTCCACACTATAGTACAAAAAATTCTTGATCCTAGTTTTCAAGTGACCCAGGTGGCCTTTCCTATCCCCCATAGCTTACAATCTAGTGCCACCTTCCCCATAGTGCCAATAATGGCACAATCTGCTCCTTTTTTCATCATGGGACTACCTCCTCCATCTGCAACATCTCAAGCTTCCACTCAAGAGTAGAGCTTTGTACAAGCACCACCTCCACCTCCTACATAGAGCTCCACACAAATAATACCTCCACCTTTCATGGTCCAAGCCTCCACATCAACATCACTCAACTAGGGGGCAATGCAAGCACCTCCCTCTACTGCTCAGCGAATCTTCACCCAAGTACTTGTTTCACCTGTCACTCATCTTACCTATGCCTAAGAATCCCTCCCATATTTTTCTACCATTTCTCAAGCCCAGCAACCATTTTACACAATAGAGATACCATTTGTAGGTCCCCCCAACCAGCCACTCACATCACAAATCTCCACCAGCACAATCACATTTCTAACAATCTCTACATCCCAACCTTCTATAAGGGTAGGTTCTTCTTGGGGCCTTACTCAAGCATGAATTCATGCCCTGGGGATATAAACATAGTCACATATATCCAATCCTACAAATCTGCAAACATTTTTTTTCCATTCATAACACAACCCCCACTACAACCTCCCCAAGCTACATCTCTCCCCACATTCACCAACTATCTATCCATGTCTACAGCCATCTCTCAAACTATGCCACCACGGTAGAAAACCTCCTCTCATTTCACCAGCTATCTTGCACAACCACCCCCTATCACCATCATTTAGGGACCTATTCCACCACTCAACAATGTAGGAATACACCCCACATACATCAACCAAATGCAAAGCCAACCACACTAGTAATCCACACCATTTCACCAACCTCCACCACATTCATACTTCCTCCCTATGCAACAACAATATCCTTCCATCCCCTAGCAATAATAGACAACACCACACCCCTCATAGCAATGTGTATCCACCCATCAACAATAATACATTGCCTAGCCACCACCTCCAAATCCATTCCAATCCACCTACATAGCTGGGCAATCCCCTTACCAAATCCCACAATATCCCTCACAGAACCATCCATATTTTTCCTGCAGCATCAGACCCCTTCCCAATGGCATTACCCACTCTAACGCTTGCCAATCCATAATGGAAGTAAATGAAGAATACCCTCAAAGAGCTCCGTGTTGGGACTGAAATTAAAACCTTCAAGTTTGAGGAAGTATGTCCCTATCCTTTTGATAGATCTATCACAACAGTTTGATTCCCCAAACATTTTGAGACACCTAAATTTGAAAAGTACAGGGGGAAGGGAGATCCAATCAGCCATGTTAAGAAATTTTGCATGGATTTCTAAGAGGTTTCTTAAAATGACAATTTCCTCATGCACCTATTTCCCAAGAGCTTGGGAGGAACCACTATCGAGTGGTTCTATAAAATACCCTATGGGTCAATATATAACAACCTTTACAAAATTTTCTAAAAAATTTGTAGTGCAATATGCACACAATGTCAAAAATGAGTTGTCCATTTTGGACTTATGCAATTCAAAACAAAAGGGAGGTGAGAGACTGGACGACTACCTAAAAAGATGGAAAAACCTCACCATGAGGCTATCATACCAATTGCTAGAGAAATATCTCACAAAAATATTCATTGATAAGCTACACCCAAAGTTATCCCACTTAATGTGTATGAATTGCATACAAACCTATCATAACATTAAGGGAAAATGAATGGATATTGAAAGAGGCCTCTAGAATGATGGTACCATCGGGCATGATAAAGAAAGCTCACAAGATAATCCCAGTAATGATCAATCTCATTACTAGAATAAAAACAAGAACGTCATTACAAATGGAGCTATGGACACCAAGCATGTCCAAGTTGTTGTGGCTAGTCTGCAACCACCAATGGTCGCATATCAACATACACCTTGTGTGTAGGAAAATTATACCTAGCTGTGGATACAACACTTAAGTAAAACATTAGAGGTTAGCAAATCAAGAAATCTGCAAATACGAACAATATAGCTAACTAGGAGATTTACTGCCTTCTAGTAGGTGTGAGTATGGTATTCTTAGATTCAAACCAATATCAGTGACAATGCAACACCTAAACGAAGGATTTAAATGATTGAAAGCAATGAGATATGAAATGCAGATTAATATTTTCTTTTTTTTGGATTTTGTATGCAATAAGATGAAAAATATGATATGAAACTAATCTAGAATGAATTGGAATGATATGAAAATTGTTCTATTCTAACAATTCTATGATATGAAAAAATGCTATGAACCCTCAAAAATAATAACAATAATCTCACAATCACCTTGTTCACAAAATCTTGATTCTTCAGATGCAAATTCACCAGAGTGAGGATGTAAATTCGAGGGATCCTTTTGTGAGGAGCTAAGCCTTGATTTTATAGAAATCCAGGGCTTGAGGATGCATTGAGAAAAGCCATAAATCACTCTTGATAAACTCGGGTTAAATTTTGAGTTAACCAGAAATCAAGAAAAGATCAAGTCATAACATCATGCAAAAGCACTTTTTATCTCAAAATAGAGTTTAGTTCACTTTTTCAACTCACAATCAGATGTTGAGTTTTAGAAAGTTAACAAATTGAAATTGAAAATTGATTTAAAGTTGACTGTTTTTCTGATTGGGCATGATTTAATATGAATTAATTTAAAAATAAAGCGATTTATTCTCAACTTAACTGATTTTGAATTTAAAATAACTAATTTATGGGTTAATCAATTATTAAATCAAACTTTTATTCAAAAACTATATCATTAAATATTGACAACTAGATTTAATTAATTAAATAAGAATTTAATCAATTATTCATAGGATTTTTTATTTATTGTCAAAATTAAATAATATAAATTAGGAATAAATCTAATTAAATAATTAAGTGGAAAAATTAAACTTAATTAATTAAATATTCAGAATATTCAATTAATCAAATTTTAGGATAAATATGATTTATCACCAAATAATATTCAATTAAAGATAATTAGAATAATTAGGAATATTCAAGGAATATTTCCCGATGCAGAATTAAGATAATCAATTTTTGAGAAACTGATGTGCAAATGTGCCTTGGGTTAGGACTTTGATGTCGATTTCATTTGATTTGAGGATGTAGGAGGTTAATGAACCTATAGCCCATTTTTGGGGTATTACATTTTTCCCCTCTTTGAATTACTGTGTGAAGTGCAGTGGTTCAAAGATTAATCTATTTTTGATAAAGATGTAGACTCAGTTATGTGGTGGAAAAATTGATCCTGAGAGATTAACTGATTTCGAGATAGAAATCGATTAATAGATTTGAAGATGTTGTGATTTAGGTCCTGATTGACCAAGAATCGAGATGATGCTAACTATATCGACAATGAACCAATGATTACAAAGAAGTGTCAAAACACCTGATTCTGAACCTATGATTACGAAGAAGTGATTGTCCTGACTCTAGACCTGATTGTCCCAAGGAATCGAAAGGATGTCAAATCTGAACCCTTCAGTTATGAAGAACCAAGGAAGTAACATAATTGAACTGATGGTTATGAAGAGCTAATACAGTTTGCTAGATTGATTAGGATACTAGATTGATATGGATCTTGATGAACCTGATATGCCCCAAGTGATGTGCCCCTAGTGATGAGATCTTTTGATGAATCAATAACTAGATGTGGTTGTTGTCTTGATCACTAAAAGAAAGATTTGATTTACATATTTGTTTGATGTGCAATACCATGCCCCCTTCGGGATGAAAATCAAAATTTGACAAGAAAAGTCAACATTAAATGGTTTAGAAGCATGTTAATTGATTTGAGAATTGGTTGTGCACATTTGAAAACATGTTCTACATCATTTAGAGGTCCAGGAGACCAAGTTTGACTAGGTTTGACCATGAGTTGACCATGGTTGACCAAGTTGAAATTTCAAATAGTTTGATGTTAGATAATCAGTTAAGTTGAATCCTAGATTTGTTTGATGTTTAGAAGGTTGATTATGCCAGTAGTCGGTCGTCCTGGGTCTGAAAATTTTTAATCATGATTTTGACAATATAAATGATCAGAGATTTCAATTTTGATCTCGAAAATGGGTTCAAAACATCAAAATTAGCTAGGGGGTACCTGCTTGGTGATCTATTAAGAAGACCTTTATGTGATACTCAGTCCTTATGATATGTTTAGCATAGATTTGGAGAATTATCAAGCATCGAGCTGAATTGAAATCTTCAGATGGAGAACATTGATTGGTTCTCAGAGCTATTCTCCTTCAATCGTTGAGAGTTGATAGGATCTAGAGCCAAAAGTAGCAGTGACAACAAAGGGACCCAACCAGTTGGGTTCAAACTTCCCCTTGCGTTCTCTATGTGATTGATTTTTAGGATTCTCTCTCAAGACTAGATCGCCAACTTGAAATTCTCTGTGTCTGACTTTCTTATTGTAGCCTCTAGACATTCTTTTCTAATATACTCCGAGATGATCATATGCTGCTTGTCTGTGCTCATCTAGTAGTTCAAGTTCTTGCAACCTAGACACTCTATAATCATCATCAGTTACTAGACCATGCATTCTAATTCTTAGTGATGGGATTTCAACCTCAATAGGTAGTACCGCTTCAAACCCATAAACTAAAGTGAATGGTGTAGCCCCATTGAGTGTTTTGATACTTATTCTGTAGGCCCAGAGAGCTAGATTGATCATGAGATGCTAGTCTCTTCCTATTTTATTAACTGTCCGATGCAAGATTTTCAAGAGATTCTTGTTTGATGCCTCTGCTTGTCCATTCCCCTGAGGATAGTATATGGATGACCAATGTTGTGTTATCCTGAATTTTGAGCATAAGGAATCTAGGTCCTTATTTTTGAATTGGCCACCATTATCTGTAACTATAGAATGTGGAATACCATACCGACATATGATGTAGTTCAAAATGAACATTGATATTTGTTTGTCGATTTCTCGAGTCAAAGGAGCTGCTTCTACCCATTTTGTAAAATAGTCTATAGCTGTAATGATATGGGTATGTCTATTGGAAGAATGTGGATAAATAGCACCTATTAGATCAAATGCCCATTGTTGAAAAGGCCATTGTGTAGTAAAGGGAATAAGATCTCTCCCTAGTGCATGAATCAAGCTCCCATGTACTTGACACTTTTGACAGTTCTTTGCATATTTGATAGCCTCTTTTTCCATTTTAGGCCAATAGTACCCAGCCCTAATAATTTTTCAAGCTAGTGTTAAACTTTTGGAATGTGATCCACATATACCATCGTGGACTTCCTCTAATGCACGTTGAGACTCTTCACGCTCTAAACACCTAAGAAGTGTACCATCTAGAATTCATTTGTACAGATCATTACCAATGATGATATACTGGGATGTGTTTCGAATAAGGTGTTGCTTCTCATGGTAGTTGAAGAAATTAGGGATGAGTTGGTCTTTAAGGTAGGAGTATAGGTTTTTGTATCTAGAAGAATCATGACCAACAATAGTGCAAATCATGCAAGTTTCGGTGGAATCATATGTAAGAAATGACAGTGCTTCCACCAGGAACTCGTAACGTAGCTCATGTTTAGGCTGCTATAGTAGAGATGATAGTGTTTCCATAGCATCAGTAGCCTTGTTCTCCATTCTATTAATCTACTCAAAAGTGATAGATATGAAATATTTATTTAAGTCATCTACCATGCATTTGTATGGAACAAGTTTCTCATCTTTCATTTGGTACACATCACTGACTTGGTGTATGACTAGTTATGAGTCTCCATGACTGTGCAACTCTGTTACTCGCCATTCTATTGCTATCTTCATTCCATTAAGTAGAGCTTCATATTCAGCAATATTGTTTGTGCAAGGAAATTTTTTTCTGAATGCTTTGGGTATTGAGTAACCTTGTGGTGTTATGAATAGTATGTCTGCTCTAGATCCATTCTGTGTGTAAGATCCATCAAAGAAAAGACACCAAGTCCTAGAAGATATGTGCATGATGGATGAATTAGAAAATTCCATCTATAATGGTGTATCATCAAACAATGGTGCTACAGCCAGTTGATCTACAATGACTTGGCCTATAATAGCTTTCCTCTCAACATATTCTATGTCAAATTCTCCCAATAGCATCACCCATTTAGCTAGTCTACCTATGAGGGAAGCTTTTCTTAGTAGGTACTTTAGTGGATCAATCTTAGCTATTAGTTGTGTTGTATGAGCTAACATGTAGTGTCTTAGTTTCTGTCATGCAAAGATCACAGCTAGACAAGCTTTCTCAATCATGGAATAGTTCTTCTCATATGCTACCAATGTTCTTCTTATATAACAAATAGCTCTTTCCTTCTTGTTTTCATCATGTTGCACTAGTAATGCCCCCAGTGATGTATTTGTGGTGGAGACATATAGTATCAACATCTTCCCTTGGATAGGAGGTATCAAGATAGGATGATTTGATAGATACTACTTGATATGATTGAAGTTCTTTTCACATTCCTCGTTCCATACAAAAGTCACACCTTTATGTAATGTTTTTGTGAAAGGTTGTGATATGTCTACTAGCTAAGATATGAAACATCTGATTGATTGCACCCTTGCTTGTAAGGTTCTCATTTGACTAATATTCTTGGGAGGTTGTATCTCCATGATAGCTTTGACTTTAGCAAGATCTACTTCAATGCCCTTCTTTGAAACAATGTAGCCTAGGAGCTTTCCAGAAGTGACACCAAAAGAACACTTCTTAGAGTTCAATCTGAGACTAAACTTCTCTATTCTATCTAGTATTTTTCTCAAATCATTCAAATGTTTTGATCTTATCATAGACTTAGCTAGGGTGTCATCAACATAGTTTTCCATAGTTTTCCATAGTTCGATGCATCATGTCATGAAAGATAGATCTCATAGCTTGTTGATATGTAGCATCAGCATTCTTAAGACCAAATGGCATGACATTCCAACAAAAGGTACCCCATGCACATGTAAAAGCTATTTTCTCTTGATCTTTTGGAGTAATTTTGATTTGGTTGTATCCAGAGAAACCGTCCATTAAATAATACATTTCAAAGTTTGCAATCATGTCCACTATCATATCGATGTTTGGTAATGGAAAATCATCCTTAGGGCACGCTTTGTTTACATTTCTAAAATATGTGCATACTCTGATAGATTTGTCTGGTTTTGAAATAGGAACAATGTTGGAGATCCATTCAGCATAATCAATAATTCAGATAAATCCAGCTTTTAGTAACTTTTCTAGCTCGGCTTTGACTAAGAGTGCAACACGTGGATGCATCTTTCGTAACTTCTGTTTAACAGGTTTGACACCTGGAGCTATAGAAAGATGATACATTATCAATTTTGGATCTAACCCTGGCATATCTAAATATTTCCATGCAAAGTTGATCTTCTTCTCTGTTAAGAAAGTGGTGAATGCCTATTTTTCTTCTTCTAAAAGAGATTGTGCTACATGAATCAGTTGTGGTTCCTCTGTTGTGCCCAAGTTGATAGATTGAGTTGGCTCTATCAATACTGGAGATCTATCCTATAAATGACTTAGAAGGACATCAAATATATCATCCTTAGGTGCCTCAAAGAGGTTTTCACCTTCGGATACGTCTTTTATTTTTACTATTTTAGGTTCTGAGACTTCCACAAAGTAGTTTTCACCCTCAGAACTTCTTTTCTTTTTGCTTTTATTTTTCTGATAGAGACATTTGATATCCGACTCTATCATGCTAATGCTTGGTTCACTGATGGAAGTCATCATAGGTTCCACTGCATTGAGGTAGAAAGCAAGGGTGTAGTCATTTTGAAAGGTATAGATATCTTGGCTCAGATCAGTAGATGTCTGGTCAATGAGTTCTGGATGTTGGATAGTCAATGTAGGGGAGGATTGGGAAATGGTGTTCATGCATATGGTGTTGTCATCATTGGTCCTAACCTGACTCTCAAATTTGAAGGTGATATTACTTCTCAGAATGTTCAATTCATGAATAGTCTCAATGTCATTATTGGATTCCACTTCAGCCATAGGTGGATCAGAATCATTAAGTTCATCATTTTTCTCTAGACTTACATTGCATTTAGGTGAATATCAGTGAATGACATTAATGTGTTTCTCAATGATAAGTTCATCTCCTTCTGGAATAACTCCCTATTCATAGTAATTTGATTCATCCTTTGATTCTTCATCTAGACCTTTGGGAAATCTGAGAACATGTGTAAAGTCAGGACGAATCCCCCAAGAAGGGTTACCTTCTGAGTCTGATTTGAATTCATACTTATGGGAGTCTATTTCAAAATCACTGTTGTATCCCAAATTTTCAGCTATGGTGGCAGGTTTACCTTCCTCTTGTTTAGTAGTAGGTTCTTATGTAGCTACCACATTGATATTTTCCTTAGGTTTTTCTTCATCTTTAAGAAGATCTAGTATTTCTTGAGGTAAATGTTCATAAGGAATAAGTTTAGAGGTGTCTGAATCATCACTATCTGATTGTAGTATTTCTTCCTTTAGCTGAGTTTCTACTGATGGTTCAATTTGCTCTAAGACATCTGGAGAGTTTTTGTTGACATGAAAAGGCTTCTTCTGATATCCTAGACTCATACTATCTTTATTCATCCTTCCACAATGTTCAACTCATTTGATAATACCTTTTCCTCTTGTTCCTAGAGGTCCTTTTCCATTGTATCCCATCTTAGAAATGATTTTATGACCTAGTCCATAAGATTTGACAAGGATTTTAGGTGTTTAGAGTCATATTTCTAAATTGTCTGGGATTGAGACTCATCTTTGTATAGCTATGCTAGTATAGCTTCTTCCTCATCACATTATTTCTTGGACACTTTTTCTGTGATAAAACTCCCATTAAATATGACTTGGGATTATTTAGCAGTAGGTTTCACTTTGTCTGAAGGTTGTCCATAAGATTTTGGGGACAATAGGAGAGATGTGAGAGATAAGACTAGTTCCATCATGTATTCTCCCATACATGTGTCCTTAATTTTGACTTCTTTGGAAATGTCTTCCATCTTGGATGTAGATACAATGTCTGTTTGCTTGGTGAAAGATTCTCTATTATGTGGAACAAGTTTGTCAGCACTTTCTTTCAAGGCATTGCAAGATGTGGATATGTCAGTTGGAATTGTGACCTCTACTCCATCATAAGAAAATTTCACACATTGATGGTATGTTGATGGAATAGCTTGCGTTTCATGTATCCAAGGCCTTCCTAGAAGAATGTTGTGAGCCAATGGAAGATCTAGAACTTGACAAGTGATGTCTTTGATAACAAGTCTTGTTCTGGGGTGATGTCAGATGACCAACCATAGTCTAGAATCTATCTAGATCAAGATTGTTGGGAACATTGGAACTGAGCAGAGCTTTATCCAGAATAGCTCTATGAGTAGGAGATATCTAAAGCAACTCAAACATGGATATTTTTGCATTGGTATGCTAGAGTTGTTAGACAATACTGTATGATATAGGTCTAGTCTCTTTAGGATTTGATGATTTCAAGGAAGCCCTCTATTTGGAAGTAGATGAAAGATTGAAAGGCACCTTAGGGGAATTTGGTGAACCCGAGTTTTATCCTTGTAGATGTGCCTGAGCTTGTGATTGAGTTACTGCATTTGTTGATTGATTATCTCTATCCCTTTACAAAATTGTGATGACATTCCAACATTCAGATAGGCATGGTTCCACCATATTTATGACAATATTGTTTCCAGAGTAGGCATAATTGACTTTAGCACCCATGTTAGGCTAAGAAGATGAATCTCCTTGACCATGTTTTGGAAATGGTTCCGTGAATGTCATATGATCATTGTTGGTTTTGTGACTGTCAATTATAATTTCTCCATTATCAATTTTGTCTTGTATGAGATGCTTCAAGTGTATGCAGTTATTGGTTTTATGACCCTTATTTTGATGGAAGTCATAGAAATCGGTCTCTTTCCACCATTTTGGTTTAGGTTCAAGATCAAATAGTTTTATCTCAAGCAATGTGATGATTTTGTTTGCTAGAAAAGTTTTCATGGCAGATTCTAAGGACTCACCCAAAGGAGTGAACTCATGTTTTGGTGTTGTAACCCATGGTTTATAGTCTTTCAACTTTTGAGATGGTTCAGATGCCTTTTGTTCAGAAGCTTTTATGGCTTGAGTTCCCATGGTGAGATTGAATGCTAGTGCCTTTGATGGGAAATTGACATGATCGACAACAACATCTGTTACAACATTCTTGTTCTTGTTCCAGAATTTACCTTTGTTTTTGTTGTTGGAACTAGAACCAGATTCGTACTTGTTTTCCTTGTGAAGTGATATGTCTCCTTTTTTAACAAGCACATTCTCAATCTTGATGGCATTCTCTACCATTTTATCAAAGGATGTATGATTTTGCATTTGCAAGGGATAATTGAGTTTCAGAACCAAATTGTTGATGAAGATTTCAAGTTTTTCAGTTTCTGGAATAGGTCTAGCATAGAGTGAAAACTTCTTCCTCCATCATTTGAGGAAAGTCAAGAAGGGTTCTCCTGAGTTGTTCTTCATATTGTAGATATCGATCATGGTGATTAGATGTTGAATGTTGTAGGAGTATTGTTGGTAAAACAATTTGATCAACTCCTCAAAGTTTTTGATTGTTGGAGGCATTTTAGAGAACCAATGAATGGCTGACACTCCCAGAGATTGAGGGAAAAGATGCATTAGGTAAGTTGGTTCATGCATCAACTCCATGGATTGAGTACAGAATTCCCTAACATGATCTTATGGATCAGAGTTTCCATCATATTTATCATATTTCGATATCTCCACTCTTTTTTGGAATGGTGGCATGTACAAGTTTTTATCAAATGGAAAAGGACATAGGGCCTCCATAGAGAACTCCTTAGGTTCCTTCTCTTTTTCTAGCTTGTTGAGCTTAACTTGCATAGCATGCATCTATTTCATCATGGCTATAATAGGAGTTTCTTCCTCTTGAGTGATGATATCTTTAACATTGAATTTTGGAGGAAGTTTGGCTCCTTGTCGAGCTAGGTCCAAGAAGTAGGCTTCTTTCTCTTCTTGCAAGAAATGTTTCATCAGTTTTTGAAAGTGTTCATCACTTCTGTATCATTCAATTTCAGACGGAGTTGGCTCAGGATCTTCATGATTAGATTGATGGCCCTAGGATCCTTGGTTTCCTCCTCCTTGAGACATTGTGTTTTGATGAGAACTACCAAGCATTGATTGATGTGGGGTTTTTGGATTACCTCTGTGAACAGATACAAGAGGGGTAACATAACCACCTTTCAAGTAAAGATTGCCAAGAGCATCTTCTACAAATGTAGTTGTGTCGTAGGGTTGATGAAATGTTTGAGAAATCATAGAAGATGTTGCTAAAGATAATCTGGGTTGTTCTCCTTGTTTTATTTATGAGGAAGCTCTAGTTTCCACCATTAACCTTAGGTGAATCAAAAGAGAAAGATTAAGATAGTTGAAGAATGACTTGATTCAAGAAGATCGAATGACGCAACCTTGTCAAGATTGGATTGGTTGAAGATTTATTTGGATGTAAATGAAGGATAATGTGCCCTAGATGTATGGGTAGACACCCAAAAGATAGTGAACACGAGCTCACAACAATTAGTCATTTTGTTGAAGACTAAATTGAAGATGATTTTGACAAGGTTTTGACACAAGATCAAGCAGGATTCAAATCGATAGATTAGAAGGTTGAATCAAACTCAAGAGACCACTTTTGGAAAAATGATTGGATTCTTCTGGTTTCCGCTCTCTTCCTAACACGGTGAATTTTATGATAGAATCTAGAAGTTGGCTATAAAAACTAGATTTTTGACAAATTTGGAAGATTTTTGACAACTTTGTAAAATTTTGATACGAGTTTCTCTAGGCTCATACGAGTCTGGGTTAGCTCTGGCATGATAATTGACAAGGCTTATATGTTAATTGACACCAGGATTGACTTTTTGCTTCTTTTTCTGACAATACTCTTACAAAAATATACAATCTCATGTACGACAATCTAGGGGTTCTGACATGACAGTAGGGAAAACTCATATGACTTTTTGAGCTTCAGGATGACTTTTGACTCCATAAAGGATTTTTGCTTCAAATTTGTAATTTTCCAATTTTTCAGTATCATATTTTTTGCAAATTTCTCTGTCCAAGTTTGAAGATCTATGTAAAAGTTCATCTCGGATTCATTCATTTTCAATAACCAAGTAGATAACAAGCACTCAAAATAGCAAGCAAGAGAATTCAAGCACGTCTAAAAATAATGAGCAAGGGACAAAGAAACCTTGCACATAAATAATCAAGTGACTTTATTATTCTAGCCCTAGGAATGCTACTTGTGTATGTTCTCAAAAGTTTTTCCAATCACACACATAGACCTAGAAAATAAAAATTTGGCCTCACTAGGGTTTTTAGTAATGGTCTGACTCTGCAACTTTTGTAATCTCAAGAGGGAAAAATCCAATCTAGGCGCACCAGGGTTTTGACATAGTCTGAGAATTTAATCAATCAGGAGCTGCTGAGGAGATCTGACAGCCCAACAAGAGACTACACCTATGGAGATTTCTTCCACAAAGACATGTATATAGTTGTTGTTGCTACCATAGCAAAAATGGCTATTACCACTTAAGGTTCCATCCACATGGTTGACCCAATAAAGGGAATGTCCACTATGGTTAACCCTCTCTAAAGATGACTCGCAAAATAGACCACATGGGGACTTGATCCAGATTCAAGGATCTGAGTTTCTAATACTACCCAAAAAGGGAGTAGAGCATAATCCTCTAGACATTTCACTTTTACCCAAACACAGTAGATAGATTCTTTGACATGCTAAGACTGAAATCACCTCACCAAGGTTTGTGATGTCAACAATAATGTCTACCGATCTCTCTAAGTGGGACCAAGAGAGAACGTACCGATCAAAGTTGAGGACCAAACCAAGTAGAACTTGAGATAATCACAGTATCCTCCCTACCTACAAGGGGATCTATCTTCGAGAAGAGCTTCACATGAAAAACAAGTGAATGAAGCCCACTCCCTCAAGAACTCCACAAATAGTGTTCATAGAACCTAATTACTATGTGTAATAGATATGCAGAAAGAAAATCTATGTTTATTTTAGAGCCCAAAACTAAAGTGTGATTTATGAAAGCAGGAAAGACACCCAAGCCAAAGACGTGAGATGTTCACTTTATGTCCCAAATCAAAATGTTATCAGATGCAGTAGAATACCTGAGTTCCCATGTAATGTGCTTAGTATATTTTAACTGATTTGCAATTTTGTTGCACTTTCCCATGAGCAAAAATAACAAGTATCAATTAGAAATAGAAGATCTCAATTGCTAGGGTTAGTTTTCAGTCCAAAGCCAAAAATCAAATCTGAAAGACAAACTAAAAATCTGATATGACAATTGAATCTCTGGTACCAAAACTCGTATGATAGTGAGTTACCTCATGTATGACAATCCGAGCATGATACGACAGTGGGTTTGTGCACACACAACAAAGTAGTCCTAAAATAATAATGTATGACAATAGGCATGATTCTCAAAAACACCAACTGTCGTACGACAGTTAGGGGGTCCTGGCAAGACACTCTAGAAAAACTCATACGAAAAATGTACGGATAGAAAGTAAAAATCATAGTCTTGATAGAAAATGATAAAAATTTGATAAAAAATTATTAGAAGATGAAATGGAAACCTATTTCAGGGCCCCACAGTGGGTGCCAGAAATGTGTGTGAAAATTATACCTAGTTGTGGACACAACACTTCAGTAAAACATTAGAGGTTAGAAAAGTAAGAAATCTGCAAATAAGAACAATATAGCTAGCTAGACAATTTACTACCTTCTAATAGGTGTGAGTATGGTATTCCCAGATTCAGACCGAGATCAGTGACAATGCAACACCTAAACGAAGGATTTAAATGATTGAAAGAAATGAGATATGAAATGCAGATTAATCTATTTATTTTTTTGGATTTTGTATGCAATAAGATGAAAAACTTGATATGAAACTAATCTAGAATGAATTGGAATGATATGCAAATTGATCTATTCTAACAATGCTATGATATGAAAAAAATGCTATGAACCATCAAAAACAATAACAAGAATCTCACAATCGCCTTGTTCACAAAATCTTGATTCTTCATATGTAGATTTGCCAGAGTGAGGATGCAAATTCGAGGGATCCTTTTGTGAGGAGCCAAGCCTTGATTTTATAGAAATCTAGGGCTTGAGGATGCATTGAGAAAAGCCATAAATCACTCTTGATAGACTCAGGTTGATTTTTGAGTTAACAAGAAATCAGGAAAAGATCAACTCATAAAATCATGCAAAAGCACTTTTTATCTCAAAATAGAGTTTATTTCACTTTTTCAACTCACAATCAGATGTTGAGTTTTAGAAAGTTGACAAATTGAAATTGAAAATTGATTTAAAGTTGACTGCTTTTCTGATTGTGCATGATTTAATATGAATTAATTTAAAAATAAAGTGATTTATTCTCAACTTAACTGATTTTGAATTTAAAATAGCTGATTTATGGGTTAATCAATTAATAAATCAAACCTTTATTCAAAAAACTATATCATTAAATATTGACAATTGGATTTAATTAATTAAATAAGAATTTAATCAATTATTCATAGGATTTTTGATTTATTGTCAAAATAAAATAATATAAATTAGGAATAAATCTAATTAAATAATTAAGTGGCAAAATTAAAATTAATTAATTAAATATTTAGAATATCCAATTAATCAAATTTTAGGATAAATATGATTTAAGGCCAAATAATATTCAATTAAAGATAATTAGGATAATTAGGAATATTCAAGGAATATTCCTCGATGCAGAATTAAGATAATCAATTTTTGAGAAACAGATGTGCAGATGTACCTTGGGTTAGGACTTTGATGTCAATTTCATTCGATTTGAGGATGTAGGAAGTTAATGAACCTATAGCCCATTTTTGGGGTATTACACACCTATCTACCAAATGCCTAGTCCATCCTAACAACAATCCATGTAGCATTTCAAAAACCTTTCAAATCAAGCCAACACTATATCAGTCACCCAAGGTCAGAATAAGCCATGTGTCCAAAATAATTAGAAGCGCTCATTCACCCCCCTCAGTGAACCTTTGGACATCATCATTTGTTGAATGGCCAATGCTAACTTGATTATTTATCCCTAGACCCAACCATTCAATAAATCAACCCCCAAGCCAACATGGTACAAGGACAATGAGTATTGTGATTATCACCATGTCAAGGAACACGCCACTATAAAATGCATGAAACTCAAACATTATGTCCAAGATCTCATTGAAAAAAAGAAGATCATAGTTGATGCACCTACCCAAGCGTCACCCAATGCCAACCTCCAAATATATCAAAATATGTTTCCTCAACAAAACATGAGTAAGATTACAGCCAATGCTAGCCTACCACCAAAGGAAATAAAGGTGACCATGTCAATGGCAAAGACTACACAACTGCTTATATCAACTATGATAAATTTTTTGGATGCATATCCTACGTTGAGTCCACAGTCAATGTCATACATGTCAAGGGAGTAGAATGTTAATGTGCGGTCACCACCCATAGGGGTATAATTTTTGTTTCCAGTGCTAGCATGGCCTCCACATCCAATGCATAGTATAACCTCTTGGAATACCTTGGGAATACCCCTACCCAAATATCCATCCTTGACCTTCTCCGCACCACACCCATTCATCAGGAAATCCTTAATAAATCCCTCTAAGAGGCACGTGTCCCCACAAACATTAACACCATCTAGTTTGAGAACCTCATGGGGCATCTATTTTCATCTTGCACCCTCTCCTTCAATCCATCCTATTTGTCATATGTTGAACCCAGTCATAATATCACTCTCTGCATCGTCGTTATGGTAAATGACTTTGTCATCAAAAGGATCATGAAAGATAATAGTTCAACCCTTAACTTGTGCACACTAAAATTCATCTAGCAAGTGGGATACACAAAGGCTGATATATCACATGAGGTCATCACCATCGAGGTTTATGATAACTTGGAGCATACCTCAGAAGGTACCATTTTGTTTCCTATCAAGCTGGGCCCAAAAATTCAAGAAACCATCTACCATGTTGTTGATCTTGATCTTCCCTACAACATCCTCCTCAGACAACCTTGGATTCATTCCATTAAATCCATCCCATCCACCTACCATCAGTGCATAAAGTTTTTTCTTTAGGGCACTAAAATCACCATCCATGTTGATCCCCAACCCTTCACATGTTGTCATGCATTGGAAGCATCATTTCCCCACTACACCCATGTACCGGTATCAATATTGGCACTTCGGTCACCAGCTCATCCTGATCCCATTGCGATCCAGAGACAATCCTAGACTCCACCCTCTCCACACTGTCAAGATCAACAACAAGGGTTGTAGCAAATACAACCTAAATGATGCATTCATAGTAGGGGCCTTGCCACTTGATCCACATACCCAAGGGCTCCCATGTCACCAAAGCACACTCCCTCAAGAAGAGCTTAAAGTAAAGAAAATGGGACCATCCACATTCATCTCACATGGTATTTTGAATAATCAAGAGATGGACCTTGATATTAATAGATGGTTGTATAGAGATCCCCCACCTCCCGACACTAAGCTCCTTGGATACTTCAAAGATAAATACCCTATGTCACACAAATAGGCTACAGAATAATGGAACTATCAAGATGGAGGTCTAGGACCCAAAGAAGGTGGCTCAAAAGATCCACTGGAAGCCTCACAAAACCAAAGACATTGAGGCCTTGGATTTAACACCCCTAGCCTACATATATAGGGGAATAATACCACAATTGGGGGTACCAACGTGCCAATGTCACCCTCTTGAATATCCAAGATGAAATCATAGAAGTTAAAGACATCCCTGAAGATGAGGTGAAGAAATCTTATGACAATATATTTAATGATGAAACCTTCCTTGGCAATTATGTCCCCCACCAACTCACCATTAACCTTATTGACCTCCCCCTCATCCATCCTAAACTCATAAACTAGGACCAACCAAGCGTGGTACACATCGATGAGTTGTAAAGAAAAGAAGCACTCCTAAGATTCATGGGAGAATCAAACCAACAACAAGACTGGGGGCACAAATTAGCATATATCTACAAGCTAGACCCTAAGGGATACTTTAGGGAAGAGGAAATCTTTAGCCACAACATCAAAAAAAAATTTTAAAAATGAGTCTTTTTGTGAAAACCCCTCTGGGGCACATTCTGGCTCTATAAAAGTAAAAACAAACAACGTATCTTCTAGTGAAAACCTCTTTGAGGTGCTAGAAGATGAAGACTTTCCTCTTCCTCCTATCCATGATTATAAACTAGAGCATTCCTCCATACTCATTGAAGACACCAAGCCCATCAACTTGGGAACTAGGGAATGTCCAAGAACAACATATACCACAGCATCCCTAACTGAAGGTGAAGAGACAGGTTTCATGACACTTATCCAAGAAGAAACCATAAATTTTGCATGGTCATACACTCACATGCCTAGGTTGGATCCCAACCTTGTCATTCATCACCTTATAGTAGACACAAGCACAAAACCAGTCAAGAAGAAGCTTCACAAGATGCATCCCAAGGTAGCCCTATTGGTTAAAGAAGAACTTGAAAAACTCTTGCAACCAAAAATCATATGAGTTATTGATTATTCAGAATGGATTTCTAACATGGTACTAGTAGCCAAGCCATCAAGGGAAATCAAGATCTGCATGGACTTCAGAGACCTTAACAAAAGATAAGGTAGGCTTGGGATTAGGGATAGTTTTAAGGACCAGTTTGGCTTGCCCCCTAGTAACAGCATTCAGTGCCTCACTTCGAGAAGATGAACCATCTAGTGTTTGCAAGACTAATTTTGGCCCACAGTGGGCACCAAAAATGTACACACTAAATGGTGCACTTCTCTAAGTCATTGCTTCCAAGGGAATCCATGAATGAGAAACCTTGGGAAGGTGACCTAGAGCTCCCTAGGCATGGAGTGCAAGGAAATTAAGTGTGCTCTCAGCTAGAGCTATTAAGCCAATAACCTTGCTAGTAAACCATGCAATGGGAGATTCAAATGAAGACAAGGGAAAGAATGCCAATATCCCCAAGAATCAAATGGAAATGCAAATGCAATGCAACTATGCTAGAATTGGAAATGCAAGCTAAGCTATAAAAATGAAAGATAGAAGTATTACAAATCCTTACTATTTAGACTATGTGAGATCTAAGCTAGAGCTTGAAAGGAAACTAATCTAAGAAAGCATAAACATGAAGCTAAGCTAAGAATGAAAGAATGAAAGCTAAATGTAGAAAGATCTCCAAAAGGCTCCAAAGTCTTCAAAAGCTCTAAAGTCTCCAAGAAATCCTGCAGCATAAAGTTAGCATAAAAAGTTGGGGATCCTAAAATGAGAAGAGAGCTCTCCTTTTATAAGAAATGAGAAAGAATGGACCATGGAGATTAAGAGGCAAAAGATTTAATCAATGGTGGAGCTTGAAAGAGGAGCAATCCATGTGCACAAATATCCTCCAATGGGAAAATAAGAGTTGACTTTTGTGTCCATATGAGACAAAAAGTGCCTTTTCTCCTTTTTATAAAATATGAATAATGCTTTATTTGTGAAACTTAGGATAAGAGGAAAAGTGGGGGGCTTTCTTTATTTAATAAAAGAGGAGGAAATTCCTTTTAATTAAATAAATACTTTAGGATAAAATGGTTAGCCCATAGAAAATAATCGAATAAATGATAGAACTAGGATTTGATCAAGAATAAGCAATTGATGATTTAGCAAAGGGGCTAATAGTCTAGATGACCATTTTTAGATGATTACACCAGTATTTTGAAGAGTGAAAACTGGGTGGTGATAGATGTCATGTTGAGTCCATGGACTATGAAAGGTGAAAGGAAAAGATGACAATTTTGCAAATTATGAAGAGGGTGGGGTTAGTTCCCTTATTGGAGAAACTTCATGGGTGGAATAAGAATGTCAGTGAGTATTTATCTAATCACTGGAAATATGGTTGCATTACATTGCATGGGAGAAAGGTTACTATTGATAAAAATATGATTATAGAGGTGACTAGATTATCCACAAAGGGAATGAAATTATACAAGGATAGGAAGTATTTTGAGCTGGTGATGCAAAAATTCCCTAAGTATGAGAAGGAATGGGAGGATCTTGAGTATAAATTGAAGAGTTACTATGCAACTATGATTATCAAATCAATTTGGAGGTAGATCTTAAAGTTACTTATGGAATACATAACCCTAGATGGGAATTTAACAAGGGCTTTCGACCACCATTTTTTTTGCTAAATCATTTTAGGAAATACTAGGGTCTCTTTTATATACTATTTTTTGTCCTCTCTTAGTGCTAGTATTAATTATCATAGGGAAACTTTGGATAAGTATATAGTGTTGAATGCGGGCCTACTTGTGTTGATCGATGATCACTTTGGGGCTCTCCCTATGAATTCTAATTTTATTTTGGTATCTAAGGGTGATAATACTAGTGTGGGTGGGTCTAATGGTGAGTCTGAGGATGAGGAAAATACTGATTCAGAGGAAGAATATTTTACCCCCTCTTAAAAACCTAAGAAGGATGTTAAAACTAAGCCTAAGCCTATTGCCAAAGGAAAGGGAAAAAAGAATATTGTGGTCTCTTCTAGCTCAAACTATTCTAATACAGAGGGAGTGGGTCAGTCTATTTCTTTCCCCTCCATGACTTCATAAAAAAGAGAAGGATAACAAGAAAAATATTGTGAAGGATCTAGAAGTGGTTGTCCACTCCCTTTCTAGCCCTAGTAAACATACCCACATTGCCTCCCTTGTTTCCATCTTTGGTGGTCATGTTGAGGTTGGTGCCAAGTCTACCCAAAGCCTCAAATATGATTCTCCTCACTTCAAATCTAATCATGAGAAGTTGTATGATGTTTTAGGTATGGAAAGAGACAATGTTATTAACTCTTTCAATATGTTCAAGTGGGTTTTCCATGAATTGAAGGAGCTTTAGGTTGAATAAAGAGCCATGAGAAGTAAAATGGAAGTGATGGATTCCTTTAGACCCAGAAATATAGGTGGTCACATTGTTGTGGAGGGAACTACTATACTACCATTTCCTAGAGTCAATAGATCAATAATTCTCACTATACTAAGAATGAGAAGAATTATGTAGTTGATGTCTCAATAAGACTTTAGAGGTCATTCAAGAGCTCAATAAAAATCATGGGGATAGGTTGTCTTAGGTTGAGGATAATGCCAAGAAAATTCAAGCTGTCCTTTAGATTATAATTATTCAAAGCAATGGGATCATCAAGAATACTTCTGAGATTCTAAAAATTATGGTGGAGAACTTAGACAAGGTGCAACAAGAGAAGATGGTTGTGGACCTAGAAACTAAAAAATGAGAAAGGTCAGGGAGACTCTGGGCCCAACAAGAGAACTAGGGATAACCTCAAAAGGAAGGCACAAAATCCCTTTCTAGAGCTACAAGAATTGAATAAGGTGGCTTTGAATATGATTAAATTAGAAGTAGAGGTCACTGAGACCCTTAAGAATATGGCATAGCTTGTGGTCCTTTGTTTTGGTTTCCTGCTATGCTTTGTGTTTTTTGTTGCCTTTTGCCAATCGCTCTTCCTGTCTATCTTTTGTGCAACCTATTTTTTTTTCGATGTTGGAGATTTTATGTTACATGTAATTTCCTTTAAGAATATATTATAAATAGGATTTCAAGTCCCTTCAAAACCTATTTTTTCCATAAATAAAAACATTGAACCACATATCTAGAAATGAGATACAAAAAGGAACCTGTAACTAAAATATGGAGCTAAGTGTTGGAAGTATGTTAGGCACCATATACCTAAAATTTATTTTGGTAGTTAAAAACTTAGATTATGGATTAGGATGCTCTATAAATCATTTTCTCAAAAATTTATCCAAAAGTTGTCACTCACATGTTCTAATTGACAAATTTTAGGGGTTTTTGCCTATTCAAAACCTGTAACTATATGTCTTAGTCTACTCTCTACAAATATGCAACAAGTTCTAATATTGGATCTATAATATACACACAAAGAGGGTAAAATGGTTGTGCTCTATAGGGGTTTGCCTAAGTCAAACCCTAGGCTGGATTTGACCTCCACTACAACTATGATTGATTAGTAAAGATAAGTAACCCTCAATAGGGTAGAGACTAAATTTTAAATGAAATGGTAGATTGAAAATATTATATCTTTTGATTAAAAATAGTTGTGATACAATTATATTTAGATAAGTCTTCTAATTTTTTATGCAATAACTGTTAATATGATTTAGAACAACAGAGAGGGGGGGTGAATCAGTTGTTCTCAAGTCCAGATGTATAAAAACAAACTTTAAAACTCTTCAACAAATTAGATCTAATAACCAATAGCTACTCGATCATTACTGATTGCATAACAGAAACATATAACAATGCAGTCCACTTATCCAATAGTATCTAACTTGTAAAACACAGAAATGTTCAAACCAAAACATTCACACAACTATCAACACTAGGATTTATAGTGGAAACCTAATTTGGTAAAAACCACTTTGTAACATGTTATTATTATGTTCACTCTTCTTAAGTGAGCTCGGTGAAAAGCCAACCCTATCAAAGGTTACAAACACACTGTCAAGTGTGACCCGGTTAAAGGATTTAAACCACTCTGTTAAAAGTGTGCCTTGTTATAGGACTTACATACACTCCATTAGAATGCAACCTTGTTCAAATGATTTATACCTATGACTATTAGGTCAACCTCTGTTAAAAGGATTTTGACTGATACAATGGTTAGAAAGTAGCAGTAGTATTGATCTGAAAAATATACAACTCACTTTGCAAATATCAGATCCAATTCCATACACATATGTTGGCTTACTGACTGTGAACCTTTACCATCACCATAACTGATCTGCTTGAAACTTTCTTCAAGAAATCACAACACTTCTCTACTTGTATAGTCAATAACATCAACAACACTTCTAGCATCCTCTCTACTCAACCTCTAGCTTAGGTTTCCTTAATACTTCCTCAATTAGGTCAATACATCTTTTGCCGCTTAATCTCCTTTGTAGATCTTAGGGTTAGGTCAGATTCATCAAATCCTTCCTAATTTATGTTCTTGGGCTATCCTTCTAGAAATATCTCAAATCTCTCAATAGATTTACAATAAAACATTTTACAGTGCATTAAATGCTTTCATACAATCAATAAATAAAGTCAACACATTTTACATAATCCATTAATTCAATGATGTCGGCTGGAAATCTGAATTCTCCCTCAAATGTAAATACTGACACTCAGTCAATACTATGTTCAACTCCTCTGTCTTCACTAGAAAGCTTGGTCACCACAATAACTATTTCCTCAGCTAATACTGATGTTCGGTCAACACTAGATTTACTCGGCATATACTAGCTCAGTCAATACTAACATCACTCAGCTTAAACTAGATTTCTTCACTTTTTCTTGGTTAAGCCTACTAGTTTAGTCTTCATTCATATGTAGATAAACAATACATTATCTTATCATTGTGCCACATAATCAAGTACCCATTGAAGTATCAAGATAACTCAACCTTTCCTTAGGTGTTATTGTTACCAACCTTTCTTTTCCCCTTAGCAATAATCAAATAGATATAGTACTTTCTTAAATAGAAACAGTCTTACCAATTAAGGTTTGACATCAATGACAATACAACAATTGCTTCACTTGTAGTTTCCAACAATCTCCCTCTTTGGCATTGATGGCAACACCATATGAATATCACATGAATACCAACCAATCTAAACTTTATCTGTCCATCAGAAATATTTATAATATCCTTAGCTTCATTCAAATACATAATCAATTAGCCATGCTTGTAAGACCATCCACTGAATCACTCCCTCTTACTTGATGTTCCATGAAAATTTCATTATGTGTATTCATCTTTGATCATCTCCCTCTTACACAAAAAATGCCAAAGTAGCAACTAAAACATACATCCTACAGATGTAGATATCATCTTTTAAGTTCAGTAACAGTATTTCTCCCTCTATCATCTTTTCTTATGACTGATTATTGGCTTTGCTATGCTTTTCACAACTCTAGGTTGCTCCTAAAGTGTGACCTATCTCTGCATCAACTTGTTAGATACTCTTTTTAGCACATTTGATGTAGTGCTCCTAGCTTGAATAGGCAGCCTCAGTTAGGGGAAGGACCCCTAATTGACTTCTCAGATATTCATGAGCTTCTTTAGGTAGAGCTTTAGTCAATATGTCTGCTAGTTGTTCCTTTGTATTCACATATTCCATTCAGACCTCTTTATCTTGTACCAGTTCTCTCAAGTAATGATACTTGATTGCAATGTGTTTGGTCTTTTTGTGCATCACTGGATTCTTAGATATGTTGATAGCACTTGTGTTGTCATAGAAAATGACAACTAGTTCAGTGATTTCTTCTTTCATGCCTACCAACAATTGCTTTATCCATATCAAATTTGAACAGTTCACAGCTGCAACCACATATTCAGCTTCAACAGTAGATTGGGAAATGCAATTTTGTTTCTTGCTTGTCCAAGAAACTAATCTATGTCCAAAAAAGAAAGCTCCACCACTAGTACTCTTTTTTGTCATCCACATTTCCTACCCAATCAGCATCTGTATACACTCTTAGTTCAAAATTTTCATGCTTCTTGTAGTACAATCCATAGTTAGCAATCCCTTTCAAATATATCATTATTCTTTTGACCGCCATCATGTGTGTTTCCTTAGGATTGGCAAAGAATCTTTCCACAATCCCAATAGCTAATGTAATATCTGGTATGCTATGTACAACATATTATAACTTTTCAATCATAGATCTATACAAAGTCTGGTTTACTTCTACAACATCATCATTTTTAGACAACTTTTGTCTAGTAGCCATGGGACTACTTACTGGCCTTGAGTCTTCCATACCAAAGGTTTTCAGTATCTCATGAACATATTTAGACTGGGTGATGAAAATTCCTTTCTCCATCTGATATACTTGTAAACCAACAAAAACTTTGATCTCCCCAAACATAATCATTTAAAATTTAGTTTGCATTTCATTTGAAAATTTCCTACACAACGCATCTTGTCCACCAAATATAATATCATCTACAAAGATCTTAGCTAACAAGATTCATTTACCTTCTTCATCTTGCATGTATAGATTTCTTGTGTCATCTGTCCTTGAGAATCCAATCTGTATTAGGTAGTTGTGCAGTCTCTCATACCATGCTCTAGGAGCTTGCTTTAGTCCATACAGTGCTTTATTCAATTTGCAAACCATGTGTCTTTTGTTTGGATCAACAAATCCTTCTGGCTATTCAATATACACTTCTTCTTCTTCTAATATACCATTTAAAAATGCAGACTTAACATCCATTTGGTATACCTTGAAATCTTTATAGGCAGCATATGCAAGTAGGGTTCTTACTCCTTCCAATCTAGCTACAAGGGAAAATGTCTCCCCATAACCTATACCTTCTTCTTGTGTGTAGCCTTTGCATACCAGCCTAGCTTTGTTTCTTGTTATTTGACCATGCTCATTCAGCTTATTTCAAAATACCCACTTTGTCCCAATGACATTCTTATTTTTTGGTCTCGGCACCAGAGTCCAAGTATTATTCTTCTCTATCTTCTCTATCTCTTCATTCATTTCTTCTATCTAGTCTTCATTTTCCAATGCCTCCTTCATTGTCTTAGGTTTGAATTCACATAGTAAACATGTTGGATCTCTTTTCTTGCTTCTGGTGAGGACTCCAGTATCTTTGTCTCCAATAATCTGTTCAAGCTTGTGATGTCTCCTTACATATTATGCTAGAATAGGTTCTACTCTCCTTTCATTTTCCTCTTCAGGTTCACCAACAAGATTTTCAAATTCAGCTTTTGAATGCTTGGCAACCTCTCCCTGATACTCGGCAGCTTCTTCCTGTCGCTTGACACATTCTTCTTATATGTCAGCATTGTTTTCCTAATGCTCGACATTGCTCACCCGAGACTCAGCATCAGGTGCAAGTCTATCACTTTCCTCTTCTTCCTTTATATACACAAAAGATCTGTTATCTTCTGGTTCTCTTTTACTATCAGCTTCATTTTTCTTTGCATACTCATCAACTTTGACATTCACACTTTCCAAAATTTTGTTAGTGTTAGATTTCAAACACTTATAAGCTTTACTTTTTGTGTAATAGCCTAGGAATATACCCTCATCGCTTTTAGCATCAAATTTTCCATTTCTACTATCCTTTAGTATGTAGCATTTACTTCCAAAAATTCTAAAATAATTTACATTAGGTGCATACCCATGCCACAACTCATAAGGTGTCAGATTTGTACCTTTTTTTATCTGTACTAAGTTAAGAGTGTAAACAACTGTACTTATAGCTTCTTTCCAATAGTTTTGTGCAACATTCTTTTCAATAATTAATGTCCTTGCACAATCCAAGATAGATATGTTCCTTCTCTCTGCTATACCATTTTGTGGAGAATATCTAGGTCTAGACATCTATCTTTTGATCCCTCTATCATTACAAAATAGATTAAATTCATTCGATATAAATTCTCCACCTCGGTCAGATCTTAGACACTTCAGATTCCTACCTATCTCCTTTTCAACCTTAGCCAAATACTACTAAAAAAATTGAAAAGCATCATATTTTTCCTTTAAGAACATTAATTGCATCATTCTGCTTAATCATCAACAAATAGGATAAAATATCTAGCACCATAATAGCTTTGTATAACCATTGGTCCACAAAGGTCAGTATGAACCAAATCTAAGGTATTCTCAGAAGTAAAAGTTTTGCTCTTGAAACTATGTCATCTTACCCAACTGACATTCTTTGCACATTACATTTTCAGGTTTCTTAAATATAGGTAGACCTCTCACTTTCTTTTTTTTACTAATTTCTACCATATTATCAAAGTTAACATGACATAGCCACTTATGTCATAACCAAATATCATCAAGTTGTGCAATCATACATGTTTCTTCAGATAGGTCTAGATAGAACAAATTACCTCTTGTCTGTTCTCCACTTCTAATCACTTCACCAGTGGCATCAAATATTTTGGCCTTCCTATGATGAAATTCCTCTCAGTAGCCAATGCTATTAAGCTGTGCAACACTCAACATATTATAGTAAAGACCCTCAACCCAATAAGCATTTTCACAAGTGATCTTATCAGTCAGCTTAATCAATCTTTTTTCCTCTAACAAGACATGGTGCATCATTACCAAATTTCACACTCCTACCTTTATAGTGATCTAAGGTATCAAACTTATTCTTATCACCATTCATGTGATGTGAACAACCATTGTCAATAACCCATTTATCATTTTTGTTCACATAAGATATCAATCCAGTATTCTCATCCTCATCAAATTCATCTTTCATTGCAACATAGACAACATTAATTTCAAAATCATCACTATCAGTGTTAGTCTCTTCTTCGGCAATATAGTAGGATTTCTTACCTTTTCCTTTGTAGTCCTTGTATCTTCGGTAACCTATATCTTCTCTTGTCTTTATGCTTGTTGTCTCTTTCTTCATCCTTATCATCCCTGTCAGGACATCTAGTAGCTATATGACCAACTTTATTACATGAAAAACATATAATAGGGAGCTTACCTTTGTACTTTCCTTTTCCCCTTTTCAGTCTTCTAGCCATAAGAGCTTCTAGATCCTCAAGTTCTTCATCAGATGTGTCACTTTCACTTTCATTGATGCATCTTTCTTTTTCCTTCTTTGACTTACTTAGAACCATTTGTGACTTAAAAGAAGATTCAACATTACCAATAGTGAAGTTATCATAGTTAGAAAGTTCAAAAGTAGTAAGCTTATCAACCAAACTTTCCAAAGTAAGAGCATTGTTAGGGTTACATCTAGATTCCTCAATTGCAAAAATTTTGATGGCATAGATAGGACGCAGAGTTCTCAGTACTTTTCCAATTATAGTTTCATCATCAATAGTTCCATTTTCTCCTCTAATAGCATTTACAACTTCTTTTATTCTACCACAATATTGGGCAATATGCTCTCCTTCTTGCATTCTCATTTCATCAAATTTACCTCTTAGGCTCTCGGCTTTTTCTCTTAATACATTTATGTCACCACCATAGATGTTTGCAAGGGTGTCCCACATTTGCTTTGCATTATTGTAGTCTTTGATGTCTTCAAATTATGGATAACTTAGGGCAGACACAATCTCCAACATTGCTCAGTTGTGCTCTCATTTATCTTTCATTTCCTCGGTAGTTAGAGGTGCAACAGGTGTGACATAATCATGCTCAACATAAAACTTTGCAGAATCACCAATACTGGCCAGATGCAGATTCATCAAGCTTTTCCATGCAGGGAAGTTCTCCTTATTTAGCTTTGGTACCTCCTTCTTATACATCCTAATCATTTTCTTCAAGTACCTTCAAACGTGTTCTCTTTAAGCACCAACATCTCTAATACCAATTCTTAATATGATTTAGAACAATAGAGAGGGGGGTTGAATCAGTTGTTCTCAGTCCAGATGTATAAAAACAAACTTTAAAACTCTTCAACAAATCAGATCTAATAACCAACAGCTAGTCGGTCATTACTGATTACATAACAGAAACATATAATAGTGCAATCCACTTATCCAATAGTATCTAACTTGTAAAACACAAAAATGTTCAAACCAAAACATTCACATAAGTATCAACACCAGGATTTATAGTGTAAATATAACTTGGGAAAAACCACTTTGTAACATGTTACTATTATGTTCACTCTTCTGAAGTGAGCTCGGTGAAAAGCCAACCCTGTCAAAGGTTACAAACACACTATCAGGTGTGACCCGGTTAAAGGATTTAAACCACTCTGTTAAAAGTGTGCCTTGTTATAGGACTTACATACACTCCATTAGAATGCAACCTTGTTTAAAGGATTTATACATATGACTATTAGGTCAACCTCTATTAAAAGGATTTGACTAATACAATGGTTAGAAAGTAGCAGTAGTATTGATCTGAAAAACATACAACTCACTTTGCAAATATTAGATCCAATTATGTACACATATGTTGCCTTACTAATTGTGAGCCTTTACCATCACCATAACTGATCTGATCAGAACTCTCTTCAAGCAATCACAACACTTCTCCTTCAGCCTTCTCTGCTTGTACAGTCAATAACATCAACAACACTTCCATCATCCTCTCTAGTCAACCTCTAGCTTACATTTCCTTAATACTTCCTCAATTAGGTCAATACATCTTTTGCCGCTTAATCTCCTTAATAGATCTTAGGGTTAGGTCAGATATATCGAATCCTTCCTACTTTATGTTCTTTGGCTATCCTTCTAGAAATATCTCAAATATCTCAATAGATTTACAATAAAACATTTTACAGTGCATTAAATGCTTTCATACAATCAATAAATAAAGTCAACATATTTTACATAATCCAAGAATTCAATGATTTCAGTTGGAAATCTAAATTCTCCCTCAAATGTAAAATATTGACGCTTGGTCAATACTGTGTTCAAATCCTCGGTCTTCACTAGAAAGCTCGGTCACCACAAAAACTGTTTCCTCGGCTAATACTGATGTTCGGTCAACACTAGATTTACTCGGCATATACTACCTCGGTCGATACTAACATCACTCAGCTTAAACTAGATTTCTTCACTTTTTCTCGGTTAAGCCTACCAGTTTAGTCTTCATTCATACTTAGATAAACAATACATTATCTTATCATTGTGCCACATAATCAAGTACTCATTGAAGTATCAAGATAACTCAACCTTTGCTTAGGTTCTATTGTTACCTACCTTGCCTTTCCCCTTAGCAATAATCAAATAGATATAGTACTTTCTTAAATAGAAATAGTCTTACCAGTTAAGGTTTGACATTAATGACAATACAATAATTGCTTCAATTGCAGTTTCCAATAATCTCCCTCTTTGGCATTAATGGCAACACCATATGAATATCACATGAATTACCAACCAATCCAAACTTTATCTATCCATCAAAAATATTTATAATATCTTTAGCTTCATTTTGATATAGAATCAATTAGCCATGCTTGTATGATCATCCACTGAATCTCTCCCTCTTACTTGATCTTCCATGAAAATTTCATTCTATGTATTCATCTGTGATTATCTCCCTCTTTGACAAAAATGTCAAAGTAGCAACTAAAACATACATCCTACAGATGTAGATATCATCTTTTAAGTTCAGTAATAGTATTTCTCCCTCTGTCATCTTTTCTTATGATTGATTCTTGGCTTTGCTATGCTTTTCACAACTCTAGGCTACTCCTAAAGTGTGACTTATCTCTGCATCAACTTGTTAGATACTCTTTTAAGCACATTTGATGTAGTGCTCCTAGCTTGACTAGGCAGCCTCAGTTAGGGGAAGGACCCCTAATTGACTTCTCATATATTCATGAGCTTCTTTAGGTAGAGCTTTAGTCAATATGTCTGCTAGTTGTTCCTTTGTATTCACATATTTCATTCGGACCTCTTTATCTTGTACCAGTTCTCTCAAGTAATGATACGTGATTGCAATGTGTTTGGTCTTTGTGTGCGTCACTGGATTCTTAGAGATGTTGATAGCACTTGTGTTGTCATAGAAAATGACAATTGGTTCAGTGATTTCTTCTTTCATGCCTACCAACAATTGCTTTATCCATATCAAATTTGAATAGCTCACAGCTGTAGCCACATATTCGGCTTCAGCAGTAGATTTGGAAATGCAATTTTGTTTCTTGCTTGTCCAAGAAACTAATCTTTGTCCAAGAAAGAAAGCTCCACCACTAGTACTCTTTTTTTCATCCACATTTCCTACCCAATCAGCATCTGTATACACTCTTAGTTCAAAATTTTCATGCTTCTTGTAGTACAATCCATAGTCAGCAGTCCCTTTCAAATATCTCATTATTCTTTTGACCATTATCATGTGTGTTTCCTAAGGATTGGCAGAGAATCTTGCCACAATCACAATAGCTAATGTAGTATCTGGTCTTCTATGTACAGCATATTGTAGCTTTCCAATCATAGATCTATACAAAGTCTGGTTTACTTCTACAACATCATCATTTTTAGACAACCTTTGTCCAGTAGCCATGGGACTACTTACTGGCCTTAATTCTTCCATACCAAAGGTTTTCAGTATCTCATGAACATATTTAGACTGGGTGATGAAAATTCCTTTCTCCATCTAATATACTTGTAAACCAACAAAAAAATCATTCTCCCCAAACATACTCATTTCAAATTTAGTTTGCATTTCATTTGAAAATTTCTAACACAAGGCATCTTGTCCACCAAATATAATATCATCTACAAAGATCTTAGCTAATAAGATTCCTTTACCTTCTTCATCTTTCATGTATAGATTGCTTGTGTTATTTGTCCTTGAGAATCCAATCTGTATTAGGTAGTTGTGTAGTCTCTCATACCATGCTCTGGGAGCTTGCTTTAGTCCATGCAGTGCTTTATTCAGTTTGTAAACCATGTTTCTTTTGTTTGGATCAAAAAATCCTTATGGCTATTCAATATACACTTCTTCTTCTAATATACCATTTAAAAATGTAGACTTAACATCCATTTGGTATACCTTGAAATCTTTATAGGCAGCATATGCAAGTAGGGTTCTTACTCCTTCCAATCTAGCTATAGGGGCAAATGTCTCCCCATAATCTATTCCTTCTTCTTGTGTGTATCCTTTGCATACCAGCCTAGCTTTGTTTCTTGTTATTTGACCATGCTCATTCAACTTATTTCATAATACCCACTTTGTCCCAATGACATTCTTATTTTCTGGTCTTGGCACCAGAGTCCAGGTATCATTCTTCTCTATCTTCTCTATCTCTTCATTCATTGCTTCTATCCAATCTTCATTTTCTAATGCCTCCTTCGTTGTCTTAGGCTCGAATTCATATAGTAAACATGTTGGATCTCTTGTCTTGCTTATGGTCAGAAGTCCAGTATCTTTGTCTCCAATAATATGTTTAGGCTTGTGATGTCTCCTTACATATTGTGCAAGAACAGGTTCTGCTCTCCTTTCATTTTGCTCTTCAGGTTCACCAACAGAATTGTTAGATTCAGCTTCTGAATGCTTGGCAACCTCTCCCTAATACTCGATAGCTTCTTCCTGTTGCTTGACACGTTCTTCTTCTTTGTCGGCATTATTTTCCTGATGCTCCGCATTGCTTACTCGAGACTCAGCATCAGGTGCAAGTTTTTCACTTGCCTCTCCTTCCTCTATATACACAAAAGATCTGTAATCTTTTGATTCTCTTTTACTATTAGCTTCATGTTTCTCTACATACTCATCAACTTTGACATTCACACTTTCCACAATTTTGTTAGTGTTAGAGCTCAAACACTTATAAGCTTTACTTTTTGTGGAATAGCCTAGGAATATACCCTCATCACTTTTAGCATCAAATTTTCCATTTCTACTATCTTTCAGTATGTAGCATTTACTTCCAAAAATTCTAAAATACTTTACATTAGGTGCATACCCATGCCACAACTCATTAGGTGTCAGATTTGTACCTTTTTTTATCTATACTTGGTTAAGAGTGTAAATAGTTGTACTTATAGCTTCTTTCCAATACTTTTGTGCAACATTCTTTTCAATCATTAATGTCCTTGCACAATCCAAGATAGATCGGTTCCTTCTCCCTTATACCGTTCTGTGGAGGAGTTCTAGGTCCAGACATCTATCTTTTGATCCCTCTATCATTACAAAATAGATTAAATTCATGGGATATAAATTATCCACCTTGTTCAGATCTCAGACACTTCAGATTCCTACCTGTCTCCTTTTCAACCTTAGCCAAATACCACTTAAATTTTTGAAAAGCATCAGATTTTTCCTTTAAGAACATTAGATGCATCACTCTGGTATAATCATCAACAAACAAGATAAAATATCTAGCACCGCAATAGCTTTATATACCCATCGGTCCATAAAGGTCAATATGAACCAAATCTAAGGTATTCTCAAAAGTAAAATTTTTGCTCTTGAAATTAGACTTTGTCATCTTACCCAACTGACATTCTTTGCACATTACATTCTCATGTTTCTTCAATCTAGGTAGACCTCTCACTTTCTTTTTCTTACTAATTTCTACCAAATTATCAAAGTTAACATGACATAGCTACTTATTTCATAACCAAATATCATCAAGTTGTGCAATCATACATGTTGCTTTATATAGGTCTAGATAGAACAAATTACCTTTTGTCTATCCTCCACTTCGAATCAGTTCACCAGTGGCATCAAATATTTTGGCCTTGTTGTGATGAAATTCCACTCGATAGCCAGTGCTATTAAGCTATGCAACACTCAATAGATTATAGTTAAGACCCTCAACCCAATAAGCATTTTCACAAGTGATCTTATCAGTCAGCTTAATCAATCATTTTCCTCTAACAGGACATGGTGCATCAGTACCAAATTTCACACTCCTACCTTTATAGTGATCTAATGTATCAAATTTATTCTTGTCACCAATCATGTGATATGAACAACCACTGTCAATAATTCATTTATCATTTTTGTTCACATAAGATATCAATCCAGTTTTCTCATCCTCATCAAATTCATCTTTCATTGCAACATAGACAACCTCAATTTCAAAATCATCACTATTAGTGTCAGTGTCTTCTTCGGCAATATAGTAGAATTTCTTACCTTTTCCTTTGTATTCCTTGTATCTTTGGTAACCTCTATCTTCTCTTGTCTTTATGCTTGTTGTCTCTGTCTTCATCCTTATCATCCCTGTCAGGACATCTAGCAGCTATATGACTAACTTTATTACATGAAAAACATATAATAGGGAGTTTACCTTTGTACTTTCCTTTTCCCCTTTTTAGTCTTCTATCCATAAGAGCTTCTAGATCCTCAAGTTCTTCATCAGATGTGTCATTGTCACTGTCACTTTCACTTTCACTTTCACTGATGCATCTTTCTTTTTCCTTCTTTGAATTACTCATGACCATTTGTGACTTAAAAGAGGATTCAACATTACCAACAGTGAAGTTATCAAAGTTAGAAAGTTCAAAAGTAGTAAGCTTACCAACCAAACTTTCCAAAGTAAGAGCATTGTTAGGGTTACATCTAGATTCCTCAATTGTAGAAATTTTGATGGCATAGATAGGATGTAGAGTTCTCAATACTTTTCCAATTATATTTTCATCATCAATAGTTCCATTTTCTCCTCTAATAGCATTTACAACTTCTTTTATTCTACCATAATATTGTGCAATATTCTCACCTTCTTGCATTCTCATTTCATCAAATTTACCTCTTAGGCTCTCAGCTTTTGCTCTTAATACATTTATGTCACCACCATAGATGTTTGCAAGGGTGTCCCACCTTTTCTTTGCATTATTGTAGTCTTTGATTTCTTCAAATTCTAGATAACTTAGGGCAGACACAATCTCCAACATTGCTTGGTTGTGCTCTTGTTTATCTTTCATTTCCTCGGTAGTCAAAGGTGCAACAGGTGTGACATAATCATGCTCAACATAATACTTTGCAGAATTACCAATACGAGCCAGATGTAGCTTCATCAAGCTTTTCCATGTAGGGAAGTTCTCCTTATTCAGCTTTGGTACCTCCTTCTTATACATCCTGATCATTTGCTTCAAGTACCTTCAAACTTGTTCTCTGTAAGCACCAACAGCTTTGATACCAATTGTTAATATGATTTAGAACAGTAGAGAGAGGTGGTGAATCAGTTGTTCTTAGGTCTAGATGTATAAAAACAAACTATAAAACTCTTCAACAATTCAGATCTAATAACCAACAGCTATTCGGTCATTACTAATTGCATAACAGAAACATATAATAGTGCAGTCCACTTATCCAATAGTATCTAACTTGTAAAACATAGAAATGTTCAAACCAAAACATTCACACAAGTATCAACACTAGGATTTATAGTGGAAACCTAATTTGGGAAAAACCACTTTGTAACATGTTACTATTATGTTCACTCTTCTAAAGTGAGCTTGGTGAAATGCCAACCCCGTCAAAGGTTACAAACACACTGTCAGGTGTGACCTGGTTAAAGGATTTAAACCACTCTGTTAAAAGTGTGCCTTGTTATAGTACTTACATACACTCCATTAGAATGCAACCTTATTCAAAGGATTTATACATATGATTGTTAGGTCAACCTCTATTAAAAGGATTTTGACTAATACAATGGTTAGAAAGTAGCAGTAGTATTGATCTGAAAAACATACCAACTCACTTTGCAAATATCAGATCCAATTTTGTACACATATGCTGGCTTACTGACTGTGAACCTTTACCATCACCATAACTAATCTACTCGTAACTCTCTTCAAGCAATCACAACACTTCTCTTTCAGTCTTCTTTACTTGTATAGTCAATAACATCAATAACACTTCTAGCATCCTCTCTACTCAACCTCTAGCTTAGGTTTCCTTAATACTTCCTCAATTAGGTCAATACATCTTTTATCGCTTAATCTCCTTTGTAGATCTTAGGGTTAGGTCAAATTCATCGAATCCTTCCTACTTTATGTTCTTGGGCTATCCTTCTAGAAATATCTCAAATCTCTCAATAGATTTACAATAAAACATTTTACAGTGTATTAAATGCTTTCATACAATCAATAAATAAAGTCAACATGTTTTACATAATCCAAGAATTCAACAATGTCAGCTGGAAATCTGAATTCTCCCTCAAATGTAAAATACGACGCTTGGTCAATACTGTGTTCAACTCCTTGGTCTTCACTAGAAATCTCAATCACCACAAAAACTATTTCCTCAGCTAATACTGATGTTCAGTCAACACTGGATTTACTCGGCATATACTAGCTCGGTAGATACTAACATCACTCGGCTTAAACTAGATTTCTTCACTTTTTCTCGGTTAAGCCTACCAGTTTAGTCTTCATTCATACTTAGATAAACAATACATTATCTTATCATTGTGCCACATAATCAAGTACCCATTGAAGTATCTAGATAACTCAACCTTTCTTTAGGTGTTATTGTTACCAACCTTGCCTTTCCCCTTAGCAACAATCAAATAGATATAGTACTTTCTTAAATAAAAATAGTCTTACCAGTTAAGGTTTGACATTAATGACAATACAACAATTGCTTCAATTGCAGTTTCCAACAATAACTTGATAAATCGTAATAAAATTCATCATGAAAAACATAATTGAAGATAGGTTATTGTAGCTTGATGCTTCTTGTATGAAAATTTTCTTTTGATAAAAGAATACTTGTTCTTGAATGAGATTTCTAAATGACCAAATGAATTAGAAATGATGCCTTTATATAGGGTTATCAAGGTATTTTCACATTTAGGCTAACTTCTAATAGTCATATAAAAAAGTGAGATTAGATTTTAAAATAAGAATATTGACACTAATAATGGCTCACACTTTGGAGAATTATGCATGGACAATGGCACCCAAATGGGCCCATCATGCCAAAATGGGTGCATAGCACCAAAAAGGGGCTATTTCACCCAAGTTTTCTATAGCCCCACAAAAAATAGGCCTCTAAATGGAGAGTCATAATTTTGGGGTCTAGTGATGCCAAATCAAGTGCTAATTTAAGTATTTGACAATAATAGGATGTGACATGTCACAAAAAAGCTAGAATGACATAAGAAAGGGTACGATAAATAAAGTACCCAAAAAGGAGTGTGAAACTAAAAAGGGGTTATAATTTACAACATTGTAATAACAATTATTGTAATTGAAAATAGAATGAAACAAATGGAGTCCCTCTACTTGGATATCCCTTTTTAGCCAAAAATTTAGTTTCGTTATTCAATATTACTTCAAGAATTATACTGTTCTTTTCAAGTTTAAGAGCCATCATTTGAGTAATTTGTGAGTTTTGATTGCCAATTTCAAGCCATCATACCTTTAACATTTTATTTTTAGAAAGTTTCCACCTTAGATATACTATTGTGAATATCACTTAGACATTCTATTTTATTAGAGTATAATTCCTTGTTATCTCCCCTCTTATCCATTTATTTTCCATTCCTTATGTTTCTTTATGTTTTGTAATTTCTTATATAAATTTAAATTGATGATTCTCTCTAGCCTATTCATTTCATCTACTTTTTATTATAGTTTTTAGTTCAAGAGATAGCGTCTATAATATCTCAAATCTAAACAGGTACTTTCCTTTAAAGATCCTCATGTATTATACTCATAATTTTTGGTGTAAATATACTTTATCAAACTAGTTATTTATAACATGCATAAATCTAGTCTTATTCATATTGATTAAGTATTCACTTAAGGACTTTTAGTCTTTTTTCTTACTTCATCTAGTTGAGACATGTGAACTCACTTTGTGAGACACCTGGTGCATACATATTAGCCACTTGACCACACACTTTTCAAGTGTACTCACAAGTGTCAAACTCATGTAGATGTAGTTAGTAGTGATTCCCTACCTTCTCACTTCACTTTCTTGCCTATATTTGCAAGCCTATTATGTACATTCCAGTTAACTCTTTGATATTATTCACTTTTATTTGTTTCAAATTTTGACTAATCCAAAAAATGGTATTGATTCCATGCTAGAAAAACCCTTCTCAAATATACACCCATCTTAATAAAAAAATTCCTCAAAGGTTTTTTTTCAAGTGATTTTTGGTTTGATGTTTTTGTGTGAGTTTTCCTGCTAAAATTATTTTGTTTGTCAAAGGCAACATAGATTGAATCACGGGAGCTTCACTTTGTGAAATTGAATCATAACATGTGTGTTTTTGTATACTAAATAATCCCCCTATTTTTAAAAAATATTGCCCCAAACTCCTTTTTTGTCACCCCCTTGAATACCCCCCACGCCTATTTTCCTATATAAACCTCCACCCCCACCCCAAAAAAAAACCCCCTTCCCCCTATGTAGGCAAGATATTTTCCCCTTTTTGTCCATTTTAAACCCCCCAATATGAATGCACGTGGTATTATATTGCCCCTTCAGTGAAGACCATGTGGATTAAATTTTGTCAAAATATAAGTGTTTATGGTAGTTTGAATATTTTCATCAATAAAGAGGCATGGGACATCCTATAATCATTAAAACTTCCCACTAATTTATGCTTGGCATAAGTGGGGTTTATTTATTCATTTTGAGGGCTTGGTTATTCTCTTAATTTGAGGAGAAAGCATTTTTTAATATCCCATCTGGTGCACTCCTTAACTTTCACACTTCATCTAATATTCATGCTAGAGAATATTAGCTTGTTGAGCAGTGAAGGGCATCCATATTAGAGTAAAATTATTTAGGCATCTTATTATTTAGTGACTCGCCATTCATATCCAGCAAGAAATATTTTTTGCACTAGATATAGTGTCATAACAACAACAACATATGTAATTATCAGGAAGCACTATATGTTTTCTATGTTGGTAAAATAGTCAGCGCTCCCCTTGGGATTTGTGACATGGTTTAATAGCCTCATGTGTCTTTTATAAGTCTAGTGGTTGTATCAGGCATTAATAGGTTGATCTTTTGGTGCAACGACAACCGCTACTTGTAACAAGTGGTATCAAAGCTTGGTCACAGGTTTGAATCCCCTGGAGTAACGTTGAGGGGGAGATTGTTAGAAAAATAGTCAATGCTCCCCTTGGGATTCATGACATGGTTTAACAACCTCATGTATCTTCTATAAGTCTATTGTTTGTATTGGGAATTAATAGGTTGATCTTTTGGTGCAACGGCAACCACTACTTGTAACAGTCTACACCAATTCTTAAGATTTTGAAGGGTTAGAGGCTTGTGTATGAGTTTCATTTTTTAAACTATAGATCTTCTATCACCCCACTATTATAGTGTGGCCTTAAATAAATCCCTTGAATCATTTAAGTATTATCTCCCTTGTTCCCATGTGGTCACTCTTATAGTTGGATTGACCTCTCTGCAACACATCACAATATTTTAACATTCATTATATTGTATTAAATGAAACCATTCTCTATTATATAGGTTGAGGGCATGAATAAAAAAAAAATCCACAAAAAAATATGTGAGCTTTTTGGTAAAATTATGGTTCACATTTTAGCCAAACATTTCAATAATTGTCATCTCTTTTAGCGAAGGAGTCTTTATTCCCATGCTTGTGCTAGAAAGAAAAAGTACTATTGGACACATTATTGGCAAGTATTTTTCCACATGTCCTTTCACACATCACATTAAAAAATACCTAACTTATTCTCAATTAATGAGTATCTACAACCTCTACTACAAGTTTTTAGCTTTGGCATTATATATATACTACAAAGGTTGTAATAAACTACATATTACTCTTCAAAAGTTGTAACAAACTATGGGAGAGGATCTATAATATGTACACCCTAACTTTGGAGGTCTACATGGCATGCCACATAGTTCCAAAAACCAATTTTTTTAGTCTACCATGTAGACCATTGACCTCGCTACCTAAAAAAAATTCTAGCTAACTCAACAATTTTCCATGTGTTTTAGTGTTATTCATTTGTCATGTCATTTTTATGCAATTTAAATATATTTATCAAAATATTCCTTGGCTCATACTCTGAACCTACATACTATAGCATATGAAGTGGACAAGGTGGTTCTGTGGTATTTTTCCACATGGACACCACCTTGTTCATATTTACTTCTTATCAACACCTACAACTAAACATTACAATGGTATTAACTATGTGTCACTTCTCCTTACTTACACCTAAAGGCTCATATTTATCAAGCAAAACTCTATTCAATATGCCTGGCTCCTCATCAATCAAACCATGTTTCATTCCTTTATCTCCTATCTATTATGGACTCTTTGATTCATTTCAAACCACAACATATTTGATCAAGGACTCTGCAAATTCACCTTCAAAAGAGAACATGCTCACCCATTCACCAGCAATGTCATCAATCATATAGGTATTGCATGGTGTTTTATTCATATTCACTAATTTTTTCACTAGATTCAATAGTTCTTTGACATTAATTAATGTTATTTTTCTGCATTTACTTCCTCCCATGTGAACCTTGTAGGTATGGAGATGGAAAGAAAGGAAAATGAGGTTTTGTGAGGATTTTTCAACTACGACATGAAAAATGAGCATTTCATTGTTATCCTACATAGAAATCACTAGCATGACCTTTTTCTGCAATTTTGATTTTAGTTTGGCTTTTCATTAAGCTCTAACTCTAATGTCCTCTATTTTTTTGTTTTCTTCTTTTGTGAAGTTTGTAGAGTTTTTATTTATGAAAACTACATTATGTGTTCATAAACAAATATAAATGACAAAGGGAAATGTACTCTTTTTTTCTAGATTCAGTGCATTTTAATAGTGTCCTATGAATTCAAAAAGTTCTTATTTCAAGCATCACTATTAATATTAGGATTTTTCATTGTAAAATAGGGTTTACAATTTGTTGGTAAAATAATAATTGAAGGATTTCAACTTCATTATTTAAGGGTTTCAATTGCAATATTTAGATGTTTTAAATTTCATCATTTAAGCGTTTCTATTTCACTGTTAATATTGGGCTTAAGGGTCTCATTTTTACCATTAAAGGTTTTTAATTTAACTGTTAATATTGGGATTAAGGCTTTCAATTTCATTGTGATTCAAATTTACAATTTAAGGGTTTTAATTTAATTGTTAATATTATGGGTCTAAGGGAATCAATTTCACAGTTTAAGGGTTTCAATTTTATTGTTTTTTATTACGGTAACAACATGTTTTGAAGGGGCCCTGAAACCCTTTAACAAAGATTTGGAAAGATAATCATGAAGAACCAAAATAACAATAGACCATCCCTCAAAGGGACAATCACCAAAAGGGACACTTCCTGGATATTCAAGAAAACCAAACACAAAAAATAAAAAACACTAGAAACTGGACAAAATAATGAAATTCCTTCAGCAAGGTAGGGCCAAAAGTCCATCAAAAATGAAATCAGGTTAGAGTCTTCAAGAAACACTTTGAGTCCTCTAGCTGATTCTTCTTATTCTTAATTGATTCTTTCAGATTCATAATTTCCTAGTCCTCTGCCTTGATCTTCTTCCTAGTATTTGATCTTGTTCTGGTACTCGGACCCATTTGCTGGCTGGAATCAGTCAAGTCAATTGTATTTGTCATTGTGCCTTCTTTGTTGCCTTCTAGCACACTGCTCAAAGTCTTCAGATTATTCAAGGTAGCTTTCATACTAGCATTTGACGTAGCGAGTAGATTCTTTAGCATGGCTTCATTCTTGTTGATCTTGTCATTTATGGGGATCATAGCTATCTCTAAAGCTTTGTTTATTTTTTCCTCCATCTTGGTAGATTAGTCTGAACTATTATCAAAAATATCCACTTTCACTTTATTAGAAGCAGCATCCTTCCTTAGGTTGTCAATAGTGTCCTCCAACATGACATTCTTTGTTTCTAGCTTAATACACATGTTCTTCAGTTCCACGAGATCATTTTGCACCCATTTATCCAGATTGTAACTATAAATGGACTGTTCTTAACCATTTGAAGAGTGGTCATTGCAATGGTTCTTTTCATGTGAGAATCCCTTTCTCTAAGATCTTCCTCTAAAGGGTGGTACCTTTTCCTTTCTGATCTTATCTCATGGTCTTCATTCTCTTTCTCCTTCCCAGAATTGGGGGAATCAAAATTTGTAGGCATATCCTCATCCATAGCCCTGAGACCCTCATTGCTAGAATCATCATCTGCAATGTTAACAACATCCTTTTTAGCCTCCTTTTTAGCATTATTAGTCTCCTTATCAGCATTATGATCTTGGTTATCCTCTCCCTCAACCTCATGATTACTACCATCACCAGCAACTGAGGTCTTAGGATTGACCTTCTCCCCAATATCACCAGTGATATTAGTATCTTCCTTAGTCTTATTGAGGTTCTCCTGCTCTGTCCCAAAATACCCCTCCATAATATCGATGATATTTTTAGTGACATCCTCTAGGTTAACCATGTCTTCCTCCTCAGAGACTTGAGTACAAGATTTGGTCACTTCAATATGACCCTTGATAGAATCATCAACAACCTTGGTATCATTTTCTAAAGATACCATGTTCTCTATATCCTTATTCACGGGCTCAATCATCTCATCATCTGGATTCTCCTGGCAGACTTTCAACCCAGAATCATCATTGGTGGCCACATTATCCTCTTTTACCATAGTAGAGGTTTTGCCTGAGGGTTCCTTCACAATCTCCAAACTGTCCTTCAGCCCAATTGTCTCAGCGACGGTCGTGGAGGAAGATTAGGTTTAGTGGTTTTAATTTCACTATTTAAGGGTTGTAATTTCATTTTTTACGAATATTAATTTTAGTATTGAAGGGTTCTAATTTCAATTTTGATATTGGGTTTAATGGTTTCAATTAAGTATTTAAGGGTTTTCATTCCATTGCTAATAATGGGTTTAAGGGTTTCCATTTCACTTTTTGAAGGGTTTCAATTTCACTGTCAATAATGGGTTAAAGGATTTCAATTTCAATGTAGAATAGTTTCAATTTAATATTTAAGGGATTCAATTTTACTATATAAGAGTTTCCAATTTCAATGTTAATATTAGGGTTTATGGGTTTCAATTTCACTATTTGACGGTTTTAATTTAATTGTTAATCTTGAGTTTAAGGGTTCAAGTTCACTATTAGAGGGTTTCAATTTTACTTTTAATATTGGTTTTATGGGTTTCAATTTCACTATTTATAAATTTCAATTTCATTGTTGAATGGTTTCAATTTTATTATTTATATTGGGTTTAAGGGTTTCAATTTCATTTTTCAAGGGATTTAATTTCATTGCTACTAATGGGTTTAAGGGTTTCCATTTCACTTTTTAAGGGTTTTAATTTCATTGTCAATATTTTTTTTATTAAATATAAAGAATTAATCACTACAAATAGTTCCAATGTTTTGTTACATCACAACAAAATAGATTATGAGGCTCCATAATTAGGCAGCCCACTAAGTAGTCAGAAAAAGAGACATATACCATTTTATCAGCTTATTGCAAAAGTATATAATATTTTTCCATTCCACTACTTAGCACACTATGATCAAGCCTATCAATCCATTTTTACTTACATCAATTCATCCAAGCAATCTAGCCCATAGTTCCAATGGTCTATTTAAGGACCTTTCCAATCCTAAGCACCATTTTCCTCGGCTTTGCAAGTACATTTGGGCTAGGAAGGGTATCCCTGTGAGGAATAGAAACAAGTGATTGAGCATGCAATGGTTTTGGATTTTGTGGAACTTCAACATCAATACTTTCTTGTCTCATCTTTTATTGTTCTTCTTTGATATATTCTAACAGCTCCCTCAGTGTGATATCATACTAATCCCTTTATATTGGGATGGAAGTAGTGTACCCAAAGGATAAGTCCATCTTCTTCATCACTACTTCTCCTACATTGAGAATCTCTAGAAACTTTTCTTCATAAATCTTCATTACTGTTGTAACTTGCATACAAATTTCATGTATTATGAGCCTCCAGAGAGACTCAATAAGGAACCTCTTTTTTCCATTAAAAATATCATTGTTACAAGATTTCTAAATATACCATAAAACATGAATAGATAAAATAGACCAAAAAGAAGAATTGCTCTTCCTTCCTACTAGAACTACCTTCTAGCAAGTCATTAATACTAAAATTTCTATGTATCATAATGCCAAACATACACCAAAACTCTTTAGCAAAAAAACATTCAAACAAGATATTGGGAATAGTTTCATCACATCTACAAAAAGAAAAAATATTATACTCTCTATCAGGCTTCTTTATGGGCAATCTCTACAAGAGGAAGTGCCAAATAAAGCACAAAAATTTTAGACTCAATGTGTTTATGCCAAAGGTTCATCAACAATTTAGTCTAGGGTGAAGGTTCAAGGGAAATATTCCAAGAAAAATTCAAATGAGAAAGGATAGAATGGTCATTAGTGAGCAATTTATAGATGGATTTGGACTTAGTGAAAGGAAAAAGGGTATTGTCTGACCATATCAGGTTGGCAATCCTATTCGTACCACCACTATACTTCTTAGGCAGTTGTAACACCCTAACAACCTCCCTTTGCATTGAATAAGTCCTCCATTGGGATTGCAGAATATCAAATCTACTAGCTAAGTGTTGCCAACTAATGAGGAACCCATTTTCAATTATATCTAAGAAGGTTTTGATGCCTTTGTTAGCCAAATTCTCATTGAACATCCCTAAATGAGGGAAAGTGGTTTGGTTCCATGTTGTAAATTCCACTAGACTGATTTTACCCCACAAATATTTTACTTCGCATAAAACACACCCTCACTAATCACTAGATGTCTAACTTTATTCCAACACTTCCAAATGGATTTAAACACATTAGAGCCTACCAATCTGATATCAAAATTTCCTTCCAGAAGGTTTTTAATGTGTAATCCTTTCTAAGAGGAGGCTTTCAAGGGTGTAGGCCTTTCAATGTTGCTTCTAACAAGAATCTTCTAAGGTTAATCTCCTTGGGATTCTTTAGAAATCCATTTGATGGTCAGGGTGAAACCCTGAGTCCTTAGGTCCTTAAGCCCCAAACCACCCATCTCTTTGCTCATTAAGCACCATTGCCACTTCACAACATGTTATCTAGGGTTTCAATATTGGGTTTAAGGGATTCAATTTTAATTTTCAAGGGTTTCAATTTAACAATTTAAGGGATTCAATTTCACCATTTCAGGGTTTCCAATTTCACTATTAATGTTAGGGTTTAAGGGTTTCAATTTTATTGTTTAAGGATTTCTAATTTTACTATCTAAAGGTTTCAATTTAACTATTATTATTGGGTTTAAGGGTTTTGAGTTTACTTTATAAGTGTTTCAATTTTACAATTAAGGGTTTAATTATCATTATTCATATTGGATTTATAGGTTTTAATTTTATTTTTTGCAAATTTTATTTTCACTATTGAAGGGCTTCAATTTCACTATTGTATTGGGTTTAAGTGTTTTTCATTTCACTTTTAAAGGGTTTCAATTTCACTATCAATATTGGGTTTAAGAGTTTCAATTTCAATGTTCAAGGGAACCAATTTCACTTCACTATTTAAGCATTTCCAATTTCACTGATGAAGGGCTTCAATTTCACTGTTTATATTGGATTTAAATCTTTTTATTTCACTATTTAAGGGTTTTCAATTCATTAATACTAATGGGTTTAAGGGTTTCATTTCACCGTCAATATTGGGTTTAAGGGTTTCAATTTAATTATTTGATGATTCAATTTTAATATTTAAGGGTTTCCATTTTAACTTCTACTATTAGGGTTTAAGGGTTTCAATTTAACTAGTAATATTGGATTCAAGGGCTTAAAGTTAACTATTTGAGGATTTCAATTTCATTGTTAATATTGGGTTTATGGGTTTCAATTTCATTGTTTACGGATTTCAATTCCACTTTTGAATGGTTTCAATTTTACTATTGATATTGGGTTTAAAGTTTTCCATTTCATCATTTGAGGGTTTTAATTTTACCTAAGGGTATCTACATCTCACCAACTCTTAAAATACACACAAAAGAAATTATTAGAATGCTAGGATTGGGGATACCAAAGATTGGGCATTGTATGACTCTAAAAGGTAACTTGGCTTAAAGCATCTCTATGACCAATTTCAATATACATTAAGTTTATAATTTTCTCTTATTATATATTTGAATTCTTATCTTTCCTACAAGATAAAAAGGTTTCTATGTATTCAATTCACTCCTATTAGCCACAAATAATTTTTTTTTAGTACATCTATCATACTTTAACTTAGTATTATATCTCTACACTGTATACTTTGTTGTATTCAATTAGTATTATATCTCCTCATATTCTTGTTTATTTCTTCAATTACTATATCCATTACTCCAAACTTAATATTACTAGTGAAATTGAAACCTTTGAACATAATATTATAACCTTTCTTGCACTAGTTTAGGGGCATCCTATAGATGTTGCCCTCAGATGGCCTTCGATTGTTTCCCTTGGTGAATGTTGTCCTTGATAACAAAAACACTCAAAGGTATTCATTACAAGTATTTAGTTTAAAGGGTATTTATCTCTTACATTTTAGTTGGCATTGTATGGTAACATACTTTGATCAATTTGGGCATACACCCTTGGCACTTAGTATATTTTGGTTTCAATTTGTCTATCTTGGCATATGACATTAGCATAGGAACATGACATATTTCTTGGTATAAAATAAGAACTTTGTTTTATGAGGTTTCACAGTAATCGACTTATAGGGTTCTATAGTTTCTCATTGAAAGTCATAATAGGATGCTCTTGAATAGATTAGTAACATGAATGTGTTTGGTATTCATACATTGGCAGATGTATTAATGTATCTTATAAAAAGGTTTATTGATTGACAATTGGTCAATGATCTTTTCTCACTGATATGGTTGATATGGTACTTTATTTCTATATTTATAATATATATGTCCTAATTGTAGTAGTTGTTAGTGACTTATATATTCCTAATTTGAATAAACAATCAATATCATATCAATATTTGTTGATACACCATTAACTTTTTATTCCAACTTAAAATATATAAGTCAGTAATAACTTAGTGGATATAAGGCATGTAGAATTCAAATCAAGTTGTAAATATGGAGATTATAATAGTCTCCAAAATTTAATGATTATGATACTTTGCAAAATGCTAAAGTTGACATTACATTTGATTATATATTCAATGGAATGATAATATAATTTGATTAAATTATTAAACAAGCTAAATAACTGAGAGCGGGGGTGAATCAGTTATTTTCAAATAATTTCCTTAACTTTTGTTAACCAGTAAACAATTAAAGCAATCATAAACTTATGATAGATATGAACATGAAAAGCACAAAACATTAACACCATGAACACCAAAATTTATGTGGAAACCCAAGATGGGAAAAACTAGAGAGAAGATAATTCTCATGAGATGAATACCAGTTAAGGTGATTTTTACAAAGGGATCACTTTTGATTTTCTCACTATTGGTTGGCTCACTGTTGGTTGGGATAACTACCCAAAAATAAGAAAGGCTAACTGTCGGTACTAATAGACTCACTGTTAATACAAGTAGACTCACTACTAGAATATAATAAATGAAAATTGAATCCACCATGGAAGTCACTGTCAATGATACTCTGCAACATAAAAATTATATAATAATATACTACCAGTTTCACCAACTTGTATGTACATCAACACACATATATTCCCTTGTTAAATTCATATTCACTTTGTGGATTACTCACATACAAACATGTCTTCAACAAATAAAATCATCACTCTCTTATATAATCTCATGCCAACAACTAGGTCATCCAAATCCAATTTGAAATAGGTTACACCAAATCATTCCCATGGTGTTAAGAAATGAAACATGGACCACCTCACTCAATATAACATGTCTCACACATAATAGTACGCTAGATAGTCATTGAGATCTTCAGAACCAACAGATAGGATCTATAGTTTACAATGTAAATACTTTGATTGAATCAAAACAAACACTTTCCAAATAGGACCAAACCTAAACAAATGAACCATGGTATGTTGCAAGATAAATGGACATCACCGACATAGATAAAGATAAATATTTAAAGCATGTCATTTGGTGCACACTTTTATCGAAGCATCAAAACAACCAAACCACATATATGCATAGGATATTTTGACATCAATAACAACCATTAATGACAATAATGATAGCATTAAACTTACATTCTAACAATCTCCCCCTTTTTCATTGATGGAAACATTCATCAATAACAAAGAAAACAAATCACTATCAAAATATATCAACATCAAAGTCCTATATTTTTCATTTCTATTCTTCTCCCCCTTTGAAAAAAATGACAAAGGGCCAAAACCCCCCCTTACTAACTCACTCTACCCCCCCTAAGAGGAAGTCACAAAGCATTGTTCTAGAAAATAATAAGTGTGAAATGCATTGGACCAATGCACACACTTGTGCATTATTGAACACAAGGAAGAGGCACAATGCCCAACTTCCCCCCACGATACTCAAAAGTATCCTTCCACAAAGGTTTTGTAAAATATTTGCAATCTTCTCCTTTATAGGTACATACTCAATTTTAACTTCCATTTCCAATGGTGTTGCATGAGGGTTTGATCTTTCTCATTGCGGACTATGCTAGAGATATGATCCCTAAACCCATACCTAAAAGGGTTATGGGAAAGAGAAATAAAAATAAAGAGGAAGAGATTAAGGCAGAAACCCACAAAAAGGATAGTATAAATAAGAAAATCCCCCATGACAGTGGAGATGAAACTGAAGAACAAAACCCTTCTTCTCATGGTAAGAATGAGGATACTATCCTGGAAGAAGATATTGAGGAGGAGTTTGTGTATGAGGTGGAAGCTATGAAAACAAAGGATCTAATTCCTAAGGAAAGAAAAAAAGAGGAAGTTAATAAGGAGACAGATAATGTAGGAGGTGAGGAAGAAGAGGATGTGAAGGAAAATGAAGAAGAAATGGCAGAGGGTGAGAAAGAAGATAAGGAAGATGAAAGGTCAAAGGAAAAAAGGATGAAGCCAGTGAAAAGGAGGAGTCAAAGGGATAGTCTAGCCATGGGGGTGGGGAAAGTCATAAGAAGGCTACTATTGGTTTCGATTTGGATGACTGTATCCTGAAGGAGGTTAAGAATAAGCAAGGCCACGACTTCAACATGGACAAGTGGATAAGCCAGGAAATACAAGAAATGAAGCATCACTTGAAGGCCATGGAAGATACAATGGAACCCCTAAAAGATAAGCTAGAAAAGTTAGAAATGGAGTTTCTGATAAAGGTAAAAAATAATAATTCAAATGAGGAACTGACAGCTAAAATCAAAGCCATAGTGGATGAGAAGCTGAAAGACGTAAATAAAAAAAATCAGGTATAATGGGCACATTATAAATTAAGTTCTTAAGCATAACAATAAGGGCCTTAGTGTTTTAGTGATGAACCTTAAGGCTTTGTACAACCATTTGGAGAATAACATGTTGGAGAATACTATTATCACGATGGATGATGGAGCTGGGAGCTCAAGGCCGGGAACCAGAACCAGAAGTGATCTTAAAAGGAAGTTGCCAGAAACCCCTAAGGAGCTGAAAGGTCTCAAAGACTCCATTCAAAAAATGGAGGATCTATAGAAACAGGCAGAGAAGGCCATGAAAAATAAAAATTAGTTTGTATTGGATGGTCGTTGGTTGGTTGTTGGTTAATGTGCTAGTTTTTGTCTTTTAGTTGCTTGTTTTGTTTTTTCTTGTGGTTTTTTGGGTTGGTTGTGTTACAAGTAGTGGTTGTCATTGCACCAAAAGATCAACCTATTAATGCTCGATACAACCACTAGACTTATAGAAGACACAGGAGGCAATTAAGCCATGTCACAAATCCCTAGGGGAGCACTGACCATTTTTCCAACAATCTCCCTCTTAGTGTTACCTGAGGGGATTCGAACGTGTGACCAAGATCTGATACCACTTGTTACAAGTAGTGGTTGTCATTGCACCAAAAGATCAACCTGTTAATGCCCGATACAACCACTAGACTTATAGAAGACACAGGAGGCAGTTAAGCCATGTCACAAATCCCTAGGGGAGTGCTAACCATTTTTCCAAAAGGTTGGGGTCATGCTCTTCATTGTTTTAGTAGGCTTTCAAATTATGTATGGGCTAAATTGAAATTTTTTTACTCTATTTTGTAAATGGTTTCGGGTTCCATTCAAAAATTTCTTTTACCTTTATCAAAAACTTTCATTTCCAACACTATCTCTCTCAAGAATAATATCTGATAGATATATGTTTTGTCTCGAAATGTTGCATTGGATTCTTTGAAATGTTTATAACACTAGTATTGTCACACATAATTAAAATTGGATCATCAAAATTTATACCTATATCCTTCAAAGTATACTTCATCCATAATACTTGAGTACAACATGAGGATGTTGCAATGTATTATGATTCACTAGTTGATAATGTTATAGAATCTTGGTTCTTGCTTAACCAAACAACCAATTGGGAGCCAAGGAAGTAAGCTCCACTATTAGTACTCCGCTGGTTATCTAGGCATCCAACTTAATCAACATCAATATAGGATGTTAGAGTGAGATCTAAACCTTTTGGATACTATAATCCAAACTCTTATGTACCCTTCAAATATCTGAAAATTCTCTTTACTGCCATAACATGTGACTCTTTTGGTTCTTGCTAAAATCTATATGTTAAGCATACAACATACATAATATAAAGTCTAGTAACTTAGTCAAATGCAATATTCTTCCAATTATTAATCTGTACTTACTTTCATCAGCCTTGGGTGAATCATCTTCTTTAGTCAACTTACATCCAGTAACAATAGGAGTACATACTGGTTTAGAATTTTCCAAACCAAACTTCTTGTAACTCTCTGAGATACTTGAACTGAGAAATGAAAATTCCTTTACTATTATAATTTACTTGCAATCCAAGAAAGCATTTAGCTTACCAATAATAGACATCTTGAATTCCTTTTGCATCTCCTCTGCAAATTTTTTGCACAAATCATATTTTCCTCCATTCATTATGTCATCAACATAAACTACAATAATTAAGATCTTGTCTGAATAAATATTGTAATACAAATTACTATCATTTGATCCTTTGTAAAATCCTTGTCCGATCAAATATTGACATTTATTGATGTGTATTTTCTTCAATTCACACAATGCCTTCTTTAATATGCACACAACATCTAAATCCTCTTTGGACTTGAAACCCTCTAGTTGTTAAATCCAAACTTCTTCCTCTAGTTCTCCATTCAAGAATGTTAACTTAACGTCCATTTGATAAGCCTTGAACTCTTTAAATACTACAAATGCTAAGAATATATGGATCACCTTTATTTGGGAAACAAGGGCATAGGTTTCATCAAATTCAATACCTTTAATTTGAGTATAACCCTTGTAAACCAATCTTTCATTGTTCCCCATTACCTTTCCATTTCATCCACCTTGTTTTGTAAAACCCATTTTGTACCAATCACATCCTTGTTATTCGGTCTAGGAACAAGTTCCCAAGTCTGATTCTTCTCTTTCTAATCAATTTCTTTCATTTCTCTTACCCAATTCTTATCATTGCATGCTTCTTCAACATATTTAGGCTCAATTTCTAAAAGTAAACAAAATAAAAATTTCTCTTATGTTGCTCCACTTCTTGTATAACAACTCTACTCTTATCACCAATAATTTGATTCTTGGGATGATTTCTCTACACATACCTTGGGGTCTTAGTTTTAGATGTTGGAATCTACCTTGTCTATTCTTCTCCTTTCTTGTCTTCTTTTCTTTTATCCTCTATATCAGATTTATATTCAATGTCTTTCTTAGGAGTTTTCTAAAAATATTCATCAACCTTCACATTCACACTTTCAAAAATCTAATTCAATCTTTTGTTGTAACATTGGTACACTTTTCTCTTTGTAGAATATATTAGAAATATACCTTCATTAGTTCTTTTGTCAAACTTGCCAAGATTATCCTTGTCTCTTTGAATATAGCATATGCTTCCAAAAAACTTAAAATATTTCACTATGGGTGCTCTTCCATGCCATATTTCATATGATGTCTTCCCATATTTATTCCAGTAAAGAACTCTATTAATTGTGTACACTTTTGTATGAATTGCTTCTCTCTAGTAAACCTAGTTCTTTAAGCATTGTCCTTGCTACTTCGTGTATTGTCTAATTCATCCTTTCCACTACACCATTTTGCTATGGTGTTCTTGTTACTAAAAATTATCTTTTAATACCATGTTTCTCATAGAAATTCTCAAATTCATCAAAAGCAAGCTCTCCTCCTTTATCAGAACTCAAACATTTAATCTTCCTACGACATTCATTCTCAGCTCTTGCTTTAAATATCTTGATTTTATCAAATGTTTCTTATTTCTCTCATAGAAATGCAACCATATATAATCTAGAATAATCATCAATTAAAAGTATTAAATATCTCTCACCTTGTCAACTTCTTGTTTTGGTAGGACCATATAGGTCAGTGTGCACTAGATCTAACAAACTAGTGGATGAATGATCTTTTTATTTGAACAAATCCCTTATCTACTTTCCTACAGATAATATTGTATGGTTTACATAGTCTAGGTAAATCTCTTAATGTACATGATGAAATTATTCTTACCAAATTTTCTAAATTGATATGACATATCCTTTGGTACCAAAGCCAATTGTCATCAATCTGAGATAGTAAAAAATAATCAATAGCTCCTTCAAGTTGACGCATGTTCCTTCCTATTATTTTTCCAACTATAATAATTGTTCCAAACCTCTTCTGAATCTCACAATCTTCATTATTGAACAAAAAATCATATATATTCTCACACATCATTTCAACACTCAAAAGAGTAACATACCTTTGTATTTTCCAATACCTTTCTTTAGGTTCCTTGCAAATTTCACTTCCATGTCATCTAAATCCTCATCATTCAAGTCTTTCTTTGTCTTTGTGGCTTTAAAGGTTGTCTCATATTTTCTCTTGTCTTTTTTGAATTTCCTCATCTCAAATGCAGTCAGGGTGTCAAACAACTATTCTATGGTAAACTTATGTGGATCATAAACTTCCTCAACAATCGATATCTTGTCACTATAGCTCTCTAACAAGGACATCACAATCTTCTCCATGAAATCTTCACGAGTGATATTGCCTCCTTGATTCTTGACTTCACTTGAACCAATATGGATCTAACAATTTTGGAATTGCAATGGGACTGGTGTGCAATATAGCAGGAACTATGACATGAGAGTCATTGTTAGATTGGGATAGAGATGTGTACCACACCTAATATCAAAAATTAGAGAGTGGATCATAGGTTTGGCTTGTGTTAGTGTAATTGGGATGAGTATTCTTGGGTTTTACTTGTTCAAAGAAAAGAGGTACATTAGAAACTACATAGAAAATTATGAGGTAGGTGCATGCATGGCATGCCAAGATCATGCATGGATGAAAAATGAATTGTTTCTTAATTAGTTACAATATTTTTAAGCATCCATCTCTGGTGGGGTTTCATCGATTAATAGGGC